>LVTN01000354.1:171977-186759 GCA_001649415.1 Musa itinerans
CCATGCCCGTTTTCCCCCAAAACGGTCGCGCGTGCCGGCTGCCCTCAACACAGCCCTGCTAGGTCCCCCACATTTGCATGTCAAGTGTTTCAATGAGTGCTTGTCCCGCTCTGATACCATCTGTCACGGACTTAGCTGGTTTTGCCTAAGTCGTGCGGCACCGTTGCGTGTCCGTCCGCAAAGAGTCAGCCTCCCCGAAACCTCCATGGTCCCATAGGACCTACAAAAGAGAAAACGGGTTAGAGAAAAGCGCCTCAATCGGGATCCACAAGCAAACATCTCCGAAAACACTTCATTGACAATGCAAATTACAAATAGACTTTACAAGCTCAGAATAGTTGCACAACAAAGGGTTAAAATGGTCCATTACAGACCGAAAATCTCTCATAAGTGTCCACATGACACGACCTTTATTTACAAGCCTAAAATGGGGCTGTTGCGCCTTCGAATGTCCCTCTACATGCTATGCAAAGCATGAACATATGAAAAGACACGGACATACATAAGAATTTCATCAAACATCTGGTTTAGAAGTTTGTCCGTGACATCGGGGCGGGGCAGGTCCCGGATCTGGGGTCTCCGACAGCGGGTCACCCTCCAAAGAAGACGAAGACCTTGGTTTGGAGGACACCTGCGGACCCGGTTGCTTACGCGAGCACCGTCCCGGGATTGTCCGGGGCTGCTCCCCAAGGCAGGGGTTCGGGGAGCACGAGGGGGAAGGGGGTAGCTGGGTCGTCCGGTGGTGACCCTTCTAGGAGGGCGCCGGCGCGCCCGACGTCGATGCGGGATCTATGCCGCGTCTGTTCTCGGGCCGAAGGCGAGTAGTACCAGGCCCTGAACATGGCCGACCTTCCGGCTGAGGAGCCGGGAACCCCATACGCCTCTCGGTGGGTGACCCTCAAGGTTGACAGTCGCATCTGGGGTGACGGGCCAACCGCCCAAGAGTTCATCCGAGGGGCACTTCACCCGGCCATGGCGAAGGATCTTTACTGCTCCTCTTCGAAAGTGCTAGCGGACCGGGCGACCAAGTCGTTTGTCTGGGTAAGTGGCGGTTTTCTTTCCTTGCTCGATCCTTCCTTGCGTGGGTCTTAATGTCGATCTTTGTGCAGGGCCAACACTACACCATGGTGCTGATCGATCGGGTCCTCGACGCCGGGCGGGTGATCGAGCGTTAGTTGGACGTCTACACTGCCCTTCGCTTGGAGAACCTGGAGCTGAAGGCCGGGGGGGGCCCGGAGGCCATTGCCTCGGTCGAAGAGCGTGCCTTAGCTCTGGACGAGGAGGTGAGCCGTTTGAAGGCTGAGCTGGAGGAAAGTGTTGAATCTCGTATTTTGATGATGAAACATGTTAGTGAACAATAGTACCGTGGCTGATGAGTCAGCACGGTTGGGTTCGCGGGCCGACGTCGGGAACTTCTTGTGGGATGAGTAGGATGATGAGGTGGCTGCGCCTCTTGAGTGTCTCGAGAGAGGGTCGGACTGGTGGGGTCGGTTGAGTCCTCGTGATTGGGTGGGGGTTGGCGCTCCAAGACCTGTCAACTTGAGTGTCGTTTGTGGCGGGTTGTGTCCTCTCGTCCTCGGGGTGGTTGGCAACTTTTCTTCGTGAGATGACCGCGCTTTCCTGCAAAAATGGCCCTCGTCGGGATCACCCGACGAGGCCCCTCCGATGAGCAAGTCAGTGGAGTGATTAATTGATTTTTCCACCCTTTTTCTTCCCCAGGGGCATCAGACAGGGGTTTTTATACCTACGTGCGAGGGTTAGTTGCACCTCAGTTCAGCGTGGCCGCTGACTTTCGTGAGGGCGAGATGACTTCTCTGACAAGATGGCGTCTTTGGGGGTGCTTGAGTGGCGTCAGACGGCACCGCCCCGAGAACAAACGACACCACCCTGAGTTCTCGGGGTGGTCAAGTCACACAGTATATCGGTACCGAACCTGACGTGGAGTGCACCCCATGGTTCTGATGGCGTGTGGCATCGGGTTCGTGGCTGATGGCGTGTGACGTTGCTGGTGATTCATCTAGGGCCAAAATATGCCCTATCAAAACCAATTGATAATTGTTTATGATTTGATCTGTGTTTTTAGTGACGCAGGATGCTTCGATCAGGATGAAACAATTAAAGCAGGAAGAATCATGTTGGGCCAGGGGAAAACATGTTAGAAGATTGGATGTCGAGCCGGTGGATCGGTCGACGTATCGACAGAAGGCTTCGGGCCATGGATTCGGGCATCAGGCCAAGAAGAACGGATATTGCGCCAAGGATATCGGAGTTGCAGAGTCAATTGGCTGATTGGGCAATAGGCCGTAAGGGAGGATGATGCGTCGAAGAATCAAACGAAGCGTCGAGGGACCAATGATATGCCAGACAACATGATTCATTGCATAGTATTAATTGTCTAGATCGAAGTGTGTTTTTACATGTGCAGGATTAACTACGATAGTAAGGCATAAAGCAAAATGAAGTCCTGGAGTCAAAGACACGATTTCGTTGGGAGTTCGAGAGTTCGTCGGAAGTTCGGACGTTCGTCGGAAGTTCTATTGGAACCAGCCGAGAAGTCTCAGAGCTTTCCAGAGAAGCTCGTCAGAACTCGCCAAGAAGATTGTCGTGAAGTCCAGGAGCTTGCCGAGAGTCCGCTGGAACATTGCCGAGAGATCGTCGGAAGTTCGCCAGAAGATCGCCGGAAGCTCCCTGGAAGAAACCAAGACTTACGAACTTATTTAGCTTAGAATATGACTTAGGAATCGTAGTTAGTATGTAATTGGGTTTGGATTTGGGCCAACCCAATTAGGGGCCAATTAGGCCCATGTAAGGACTATGTTGGGCCTAATGAAAAGGCCCAAACAGTGCCCCAAGAGGTGACACCGTCGTGGCACAGTCTCCGAGACCATGTCAAGTGGTGGTATCGTCGGTCTGGGTGGTGGTACCGCCCAGACACAACCTCCAAGAGGCTGCAGGCAGTGGTACCACCCGGTGTTAGGCAATGGTACCGCCCAATGCAGTGTTAGTGTCAGACTAACACAGGCGGTGGTACCGTCCGTGCCCGGGAAACCCGAGATGAGATATTTTTAGGCTCCAAGTTTGAATCAACTTGAAGCCTATAAATACCCCTCTCATCCCTGATTAAAATATATAAGCACAGAGAATTCAAAAGTGAGAAAACGCTGCTGCAATCTCTTTAGAATTTCTCTCCTCCACTCTAAGTTTAGAATTCTGTAAGAGAGGAGTGAGTGCTTGTAAGGGTTGTCTCTTAAACCCGTGAAAAGGAGAAGAGGGGTGTAAGAAGGAGGTTGATCTTCGCCAGTAAAAGGAAGATCGATAATGGATGCCGGTGGCCTCGACGGAAGAGAAATCTATGAAGTGGATGTAGGTCACGACGACCGAACCACTCTAAAATTTGGTTTGCGTTTACTTCTTGCTATTTACCTTACTGCAAACTGAATTCCTCCTTTAGTACGTTCACGTACAATTTCAAGTTAACATCTTTACGAAACCGGTTTTATCGCAATAAAGTCTTTGAAGACGTAATTTTTACCGCTGCACTAACAATTGGTATCAGAGCCTCGTTATTTCTCATTTGGTTTAACACCCAAGAGAAATGGCTCTTTTCGGCTTTCAAGAGGGATTTTCTCTCATTCGTCCTCCCTTTTTCAATGGGATGGACTACACTTATTGGAAAACTCGAATGAGAGTTTTCTTGCTTTCGTTGAATCTCGATTTATAGCACATAGTTGAATTTGGTTTTCAAAGGTCTTCTCTTCTAATGAACCATTGGAATGATTTGGAGATGAAGACTTATTCTCTAAATGCAAAGGCTATGAATACCTTGTTTTACGCCTTAGACAAAAACAAGATTAATCGGGTTTCTACTTGCGAAACGACTTTCGACATTTGGCACATTCTTGAAACCACTCACGAAGGCACAAGTAGATTAAAAGTTTCGAAGGTCAATCTTTTAATGCACGATTTTGAACTATTTTAAACTATTTCGAATGAAGCCGAGCGAAACCATTGTTGACATGTACACCTGTTTTACGGATGTCGTCAATAGTTTAAAAGCTCTTGGCAAATGCTTTTCTAATTTTGAACTCATTAACAAGATTTTACGATCGCTTTCTAAAAATTAAGATTCGAAAATAACGGCTATTCAAGAATCAAAAAATTTGAATACTTTTTTGATTGAAGAACTTATCAGGTCTCTAAGGACCTATGAAATGACGTGCAATGCACGTGAAGAACTTGAGAACCACCTTCTAAAGGACAAGAAGGATTTTGGACTAAGAACAATTGAAGACTACTTAAGCATAAGCTCAAATGATTGTGAACTTGAACTCATCACTATGAAATTTAAAAGGTTCATTAAACAAGAATTAAAGAATAAAAATAAACTTAAAAATAATGCAAGTACTTGCTTTGAACGCAAGAAGAAGGAAGTAACCTTGGATGAATCGAGCTCCTCTGAAGACGAGGATAAAATCAACAAAGGTGAGGAGGCAAACTAATCCTTAACGGCTTTCGAAGATGAGGTAATCAAAATCCCCCTAATTTATTTCGAAATTACATGATGCTTTCCATGATGTATTTTTTTTAATTTAGTTTAAAATAATTATTTTTCTTAAAAATTGTATGTTTAAAAATATAATGAAAATGTAAAAAATTAGGAATCATACTTATCCTTCTAGTAATTTTTTGAAAATGATCATGAAAACTGCATGATAAGGGAACAAAATGTTAGACTTAAATCTAATGCTTAAGATAAATCCTATAAATGTTTTTAAGAAGCAATAGTGTGTATCATGTTGATCTCCATATTGCTTTTCGATTTTGATTTAAGGGGCCTTATGTTTAATATGTTATATTTCTAGTCTTGATGATTTCCGACTTTGATTATGCTTTATGTTCAATGAAGCCATACTTAATGTCTTAATAAAAATGTTAAGAGATTTGATATTATGCTTAATGATGATGCATAATGATGTAATTATGTAATGAAAATATTAAATGTTTTGAAACCATGTTTTGATGTCATGAATAATGATCATGCTTAATAAATTTCGAAATTATGCATGATGATTTATGGATTATCGAACTTTGTCGTAATGAAAGTTCTTTTTCATTTTAAACGATGATGCATATTTTTGTTTGGCATAAAAAGACAAAGGCATGCTTATATGAAATCAAATCACTTAGATTAAAACAAAAAGGGAGAATGCATGTTTTCTTGAAAATACCTCTAAAACTTTTTGATTTTTTAATGAGTGATTCTTAGTGATGAATCTATCTTTTGTGAATCTCTTGAAAATGATCTTGATTTGATGATTTAAATTTAAATGAGCTTTATCTTGATTTTTCGAAATTTATAACTTGAGATTTCTTATGCATAAATCAAGATCTCCTACATTTCTTTTATCTACTTATAAAAAGAGATTTATTGAAATAAATCATGGAAATTTATAACTTGAGATTTCTTATGCACGAATCAAGATCTCCTATATTTCTTTTATCCACTTATAAAAAAAGATTTATTGAAATAAATCATGTCTTATGACATTCATGAAAAATTGAGACATTATGCATGAATCAAGTTCTTATGAGAATCTATTTATGTTGTCTTCATTGAATTTTCTTGAAAAGATTTTGATGATTTTGATGATTTAAAATTGAATAAATTTTTATCCAAATCATGATCTTGATTCCTTGATATTTATAAATTAATATTTATTATGAATCAAGATTTTTCATTAATCGTTCTTCTACGATTCTACTTGGTATTTTCTTAAGAGGAGATTTTCTAAATGAATCATGATTTTTCTTGTGAGTTCTTGGATTTATTACTTGAGATTTTTTTTAATCAAGATCTCTTCTTTGTACACCTACAATTTTTTTGGTATTTTATTTAAATAAGAGATTTACTATATGAATCATGTCTTTTGGTATTTATATGGTATTATCTTTCATGACATGATTTCTTTGTATTTATGGCTTGTATGCTTTGAAATGATTGAAATATTTTATACCATTATGTTCTTCCCTTCTTCTTTCTTGTTTACAATGACAAAAGGGGAGAAAAGAAATCACTAGCATTTCAAGATATTGATAAATTTATTTATTTCATTTTGAATCTCTTGCAAGTGATTTTGATGATTTTGATCATTTGAATTTAAATGTTTGGTACCAACAATCATGAAGTGATAAATGATTAAAAATATTGATTTAATGTTTTGTATCATGAATGCTTAAGTATCATGTATGATATGCCCATAGTGATGATTGATTTATATTTAGTATCATGCATGAAGTAAGGATGAAACATAAGGTTTTGAAATTGTGCACGTTTTAATTTAAAACTATAATGATGCACAAATATATTGAAATAATGATGGCACTCTATCTTTGTCATAATTTGAAAATTGATGAATTGCACCATTGTTATTGTTATTCCCCTCTTTTTGCCAATGACAAAGGGGGAGAAAAATTTCCAGTATGTACATCTCTAAAAAAAAAAATTGCTAGCTTGCACTTCTCAAAAGAGAAGAAAGAATGATCCTATGTGTGAATTTTGCTAAGTTACACATTGCAAGAAAATGCAAAAATGATGCAATCTTGTACATTTCAACAACTTGCTAGAAAAGCAAATATGCTAACTTGCACATCTTTAAATTTTGCTAGCTTGTATGTTGTAAACTTGCTATCTTACTACCTTGCATATCTACAACTTGATAGCTTGAATGTTCTAAGCATGATGTAACACTTGCTAAATTTTCCTGCTTCAAATTGCATGATAATAAAACTGTTTAGTATGCGATGATTTGAAATTATGTCCAAACACTTGATAGTTGGAACTTCTCCTTTTTGTTGATGACAAAGGGGGAGAAGTATGATCATGTTATGCATGATTAAGTGTTGCAAATATTCATGATGAAATTTGCAACAACTTGAATTCAGCTTGAATTCAAGGTTCTATCAATATGGCATATTGATAGGGAGAGTTTGTTTAAACTATAGGAGTTTGTTTTAACTCTATCATCAATTGGTTGTCATCATAAAAAAGGGAGAGATTATTGAATCTCATATTTTGATGATGAAATCAATTGATAATTATTTATGATTTGATCTACGTTTTTAGTGACGCTGGATACTTCGATCAGGATGAGACAATTAAAGCAAGAAGAATCATGTTGGGCTAGGGGAAAAGATGTCAAAAGATTGGACGTCAAGCCGGTGGATCGGTCGACGTATCGATAGAAGGCTTCGGGCCATGGATTCAGGCATCGGGCTAAGAAGAGCGGATATTGCGCCAAGGATATCGGAGTTGCGGAGTCAACTGGTTGATTGGGCAATAAGTCGCAAGGGAGGATGATGCGTCGAAGAATCAGATGAAGGATTGAGGGACGAATGATATGCCTGACAACATGATTCATTGCTTAGTATTAATTGTCTAGATCGAAGTGTGTTTTTATATATGCAGGATTAACTACGATAGTAAGGCATAAAGCAAAATGAAGTCCCGAAGTTAAGGACGCGATTTCGTTGGGAGTTCGAGAGTTCGTCGGAAGTCCGGACGTTCGTCGGAAGTTCTGTCGGAACCAGCCGAGAAGTCTCAGAGCTTGCCAAAGAAGCTCATCGGAACTCGCCAAGAAGATCGTCGTGAAGTCCAGGAGCTTGCCGGGAGTCCGCTGGAACATTGCCGAGAGATCGTCGGAAGTTCGCCGGAAGCTCGTCGGAAGAAACCAAGACTTACAGACTTTTTTAACTTAGAATATATCTTAGGAATCATAGTTAGCATGTAATTGGGTTTGAATTTGAGCCAACCCAATTAGGGGCCAGTTGGGCCCATGTGTCCCAAGAGGTGACACCGTTGTGGCACAGTCTCCGAGATTGTGTCAGGCGGTGATATCGTCGGTCTAGGCAGTGGTACCGCCCAAACACAACCTTCGAGAGGCTGCAGGCAGTGGTACCGCCTGTGCTCAGGAAACCCGGGATGAGATGTTTTTAGGCTCCAAGTTTGAATCAACTTGAAGCCTATAAATACCCCTATCATCCCTAGTTAAAATACACAAGTACATAGAATTCAAAAGTGAGAAAACGCTGCTGCAATCTCTTTAGAATTTCCCTTATCCACTCTAAGTTTAGAATTCTATAAGAGAGGAGTGAGTGCTTGTAAGGGTTGTCTCCTAAACCCATGAAAAGGAGAGGAGGGGTGTAAGAAGGAGGTTGATCTTCGTCGGTAAAAGGAAGATCGATAGTGGATGCCGGTGGCCTCGACGGAAGAGGAATCGACGAAGTGGATGTAGGTCACGACGACCAAACCACTCTAAAATCTGGTTTGCGTTTACTTCTTGTTATTTACCTTACTGTAAACTGAATTCCTCCTTTATTACATTTCCATACAAATTCAAGTTAACATCTTTATGAAACCAGTTTTATCGCAACAAAGTCTTTGAAGACATAATTTTTACCACTGCACTAATTCAACCCCCCTCTTAGTGCCGACCCCGTTCTTAACAGAAAGCTGGTCACACATCTGAACGCTGGATGACGAGTTGTTGACCCTCTCCCACGATGTCGAGACCGCCAGATCTTCAGCTTGGGCCGCTGAAGAGGTCCTGAAGGAGGAGCAGTTGGCGCTACCCCAGAAGATCGAGGGGGCGATTGCTGAGTACAAGGCATCCGTCGGGTTCGAGCGTGACCTGGTGAGGTCGGGGCGGACCACATAGGAGTTCGGGTACCGGGTGGCCTGTGCTTGCTTTCGGGCGAGGTACCTAGACCTGGAACTGGAGTCGAACCCATTTGCCGACCATCCGGAGGATCAGGACGTTGATATGCCGGTGAGCGTCCCTTTTGATGACGGGCCCGAGACTCCTCCTTCGAACTAAGGGTTGTACTTCCCTTTTTTTCTTTTGCTTTGGTTGGGTCAAGTTTTGGAACTGTATCGCCCGACCACAATGTGTATTTCTTTTTCATAAAAAAAAAACTCTTATTTTGGAATTCTGACTTGTCTTTTCCGGTTGTGGATGCACATGCATTGTATAACATGTCTTCCCTGCACCCCGACTCACTTCTTTTACGAGTAGAACTTTTTTAGATTCACCGCGTTCCACGTTATGGGCAGGGGGTTTCCCTCCATAGTCTCGAGTCAGTAGGTCCCTTCTCAGACCACATCATAGACTCGATAGGGGCCTTCCCAGTTAAGCACAAGTTTTTCTCTCGCTCGGGTTGAGTCGCTCACCTCTGCCTTTCGGAGGACGAGGTCCCTGACCTTGATCGATCACGGATGAACTTTGCGGTTGTATATCCATGTCGTTGCCTTCTTATATGCCAAAGTACGTAGATGTGCCTTAGCTCTTCTTTCTTCGAGGAGGTCTAGGTTTGCTCGTAGGCCCTCCTCGGAGCCTTCTTGTTCGTAGTTGGAGGTGCGTAGGGTCGGGAACACCATCTCGGGCGGGAGGACCGCTTCGGTCCTGAATGCCAGGCTAAACGGAGACTCCCCTAAGGTGGTTTTGGGAGTCATTCACATTGCCCACAAGACGCTAGGGAGTTCGTCCACCCAGGCTCCATGCGCGCCCGAGATCCTCCTCTTGAGGCCCTCCAGAATCGCCCGATTCATTACTTCAGTCTGGCCATTAGTTTGGGGGTGTGCAACCGAGCTGAACCTCAACTGTATCCTATATGACTGGCAATAGGCCTTGAACTTAGTGTTGTTGAATTGAGCTCCATTGTCGGTGATGATAGCCCTCGAGATCCCGAACCGGGTGATAATATTCTTCCACGTGAAGTTTTGGATTTGTTTCTCGTTGATGGAGGCCAAGGGTTCGGCTTCAACCTACTTCGTGAAGTAGTCAACCCCGATTATAAGAAAGCATCATTGTCCCAATGGTAGAGGAAAGGGTCCAAGGAGATCGAGTCCACATTGGGCGAAGGGCCAGGCTGCATTCATCGGGGTAAGAGGGACTGATGGCTGATGTTGCAGTCGGGCGTGCCTTTGACATTGTTGGCACTATTGCACGTATGATATGGCATCCCGGCGTATGGTTGGCCAATAGTACCCCTGTCTGAGAGTTTTGAAGGCCAAGGTTCGTCCTTCGATGTGCTCCCCACAGATCCCCTCGTGGAGCTCGGCGAGGACCGTTTCAGCTTCTAGTGGCGCGAGGCAACACAAGAGGGGTTGAGAGAAGGCCCTACGGTACAGCTTTTCGACGACGACGTAGTACTAGGCTTGGGTTCGTCTCAACCGTCTCACAGCTGTCGGGTCGTCGGGCTTCATTCCATCCTTCTTGAAGCAGAGGATTTCTTCTATCTAGCTCGACGGTACCTCCGTTTCGGCGACCTCGTGAGTTGGTACTGTTGGTGCCGTTACGGACTCCGTTGCCAGGGTCGATGCTGGGCCGAGAGCGGAGGCTGATCTGGCCAGCACATCGGCCCGCGTGTTCTACGCCCGAGGTATTCTAACGATCGAGAGGTGGTTGAAGCGATGGGCGAGCCGCTTTGCCTCTGTCAAGTATAACGCCATCGTTGGGTCTCGGGCTTCGTAGCTCCCATTGACATGTCCCGTCACCAACTAGGAGTCACTGAAGACTTCAAGGTTGTCCACATGCATCTCCAGAGCGAGGCGTAGGCTGTGGAGTAGCGCCTCGTACTCGGCCTCGTTGTTGGTGGTCCGGAATTGTAATCGGAGTGACCTCTCATAGGTTTCTCCGGACGGGCCTTTGAGGATAAGCCCGCCCCGACTGCTTCAGTAGTGGACGAGCCGTCCACGTGCAAGGTCCATGTGCTCTCGTTGTTCTCCTACCCAATAGCATAGTCTTCAGGAGTTAGCTCGGAAATAAAGTCAGCCAGTACCCGAGCTTTTATGGCGGTCCTAGGGGAGTAATGAATGTCGAATTCGCCGAGCTCAATCGACCACCGCAGCATCCGACCCGATGCGTCAAAGTTGGAAAGGATTTGCCGCAGTGGCTGGTCGGTGATCACTTTGATTATGTGAGCTTGTAAATAGGGCCGCAGCTTTCATGTCATCTTCATTAGCGCGAGGGTTAGCTTCTCGATCGGGGAGTACCGTGCCTCGGGCCCGACGAGGACATGGCTGATGTAGTATATGGGTTGTTGCGTTGGTGGTGTTTCCCGAACTAACACACGGAGCTGACTGCCTACGTCGAGGTTGCCAGGTAGAGACCAAGGGTTTCACCTGGCTCGGGTGAGGCGAGTCGGGGCAGGCAAGCGAGGCACGCCTTCAACTTTTCAAAGGCTTCTTCGCATTCCAAGGTCCACGTAAAGTCATCAGCCTGTCACAAAGCCCATAAGAAGGGGAGGCACTTGTCGCCCGATCATGACACAAACCTGCCGAGCGCCGCCAACTTCCCGACGAGTCGTTGCATCTCCTTGAATGAGCGGGGGGAATGCATCTTGGTTATGGCTTGAACCTTTTCCGGGTTGGCATCTATCCCCCTCTGGTGAATGACAAAGCCGAGGAACCTCCCCGAGCTGACCTTGAAGACGTACTTCATGGGATTTAGACGCATGTTGAACCGTCTGAGCATTTGGAATGTTTTCGCCAGGTTGGTCATGTGCGCACTTGTAGCCTTGCTTTTTATGATCATGTCATCAACGTATACTTCCATATTCCTCCCGAGTTGGTGCTTAAACAGCTTATCGACCATTCTTTGATAAGTCGCCCCAGCGTTCTTCAAACCAAAAGGCATCACTTTGTAGCAATATACCCCTCTGTTGGTGATGAAGGTGGTGCTCTCTTGATCTTGAATCGCCATCCGGATTTGGTTGTAGCCCGAGAATGCATCTATGAACGTAAGGAGTTTATAGCCCGCGGTGGCGTCGACTAGTTGGTCTATCCTGGGAAGCGGATAGCAGTCCTTGGGGCATGCCCGGTTGAGATCGATGTAATCAATGCACATCCTCCAGCTTCCATTGGATTTCTTAACGAGAACTACATTCAACAGCCACCGAGGGTATTTCACCTTGGTAATGAATCCCGCTTCTTTAAGGCGGTCGACCTCATCGCTAATTGCCTTCTGTCAGTCGGGAGCGAACTTCCTTGTCTTAGCCTCACCGGTCGAGCCTCGGGGTCGATGTTGAGTTGGTGCTGGGTCACTTCTAGGTCAATCCCGAGCATCTCCTCGGGGGACCATGCGAATGTTGAATCTCGTATTTTGATGATGAAACCACTTGATATATGTTTATGTTTTAATCTGCGTTTTGAGTGACGCAGGATGCTTCGATCAGAATGAGACAATTAAAGCAGGAAGAATCATGTTGTGCCGGAGGAACATGTCAGAAGATTGGACGTCGGGCCGGTGGATCGGTCGACGTATCGACAGAAGGTTTCGGGCCGTGGATTCGGGCATCAGGCCAAGAAGAGCGGATATTGTGCCAAGGACATCGGAGTTGCGGAGTCAACTGGCCGATTGGGCAATAGGCCGCACGAGAGGACGATGCGCCGAAGAATTGGGGTCTCCAACTGTATCGGCGCTATGGGTCCCTCACGGGGGTCGGGGACTTGACGGGGGCGTGACTTCCCTGGGAGAGTAACCGTCGTAAGATAGCATCGCTTTGACTCTCCTAGATCACTTCGGGATTCCCCGATCCCCGTCGAAGTCGGAAACTTGATGGCCCTGTGGTAGGTGGATACCATCGCCTTTAACTTGTTGAGCGTCGGTCGGCCGAGGATGACATTATAGGCCAAGGGCAGATCGACTACCATGAAAGTGGTCATTATTGTCTTTGCTCTCGGCTCTTCCCCGATGGTGAAAGGGAGGATAGTGGTCCCGAGCAGGGAGATGGAATCCCCCGTGAATCCAGTGAGTGCCGACGCCATGAGAGTGAGGTCCTCCTTGGTCAAACCAAGCTTCTTGAAGGCGTCGAGGTACAGGACGTCGGCGGAACTCCCAGTGTCGACCATCACCCTTTTGACCCGAGTGTTGGCGATCCGGATGGAGATCACCAAAGCATCATCATGATGGGAGCGCTCGACTTCTTTGGCTCAGAAAGTGATTTCAGGCTCGAGCTCAGGCCGGGGATGTTTCTCGACTATGCTCCGGGCATAGGCCTTCCTTGTCGTTGAGCTGCTATCGCCGGCTATTGGTCCTTCGGAGATGACATCGATCTGTCTTTTGACGGGTCCCCTAGGGGGTGGAGTCGCTTCCCGGGGTTCCTTGAGATAGCGCCCGAGGTGACCTCTCTGGATCAGTTCCTCGATTTGATTCTAGAGGTCATGGTAGTCTTCCGTGTCATGACCGTAGTCCCGGTGGAACCTACAATATTTGACCGATCTTTGTGAGTAGCTTTCATGGGGTTGGACTGTCCCAAGAGACCCCTCTCCCTGATTTGGAGGAAGATCTTGGTACGAGATGTGTTCAGAGGGAGAGGCGAGGGCCTCAGGAGCAGTAGCTCTCATCGGTCGGGCCTCCGGCGGGGTTGCACCGGGGCTACTGAAGTCGTTCCCCGGGATTGTTCCACCCTTGGCCTCTTCCTGTCCACGCGCTTTCCCGCCACCAGAGCTTCGACAACGGTATACTGGTTGGCGCGTTGGAGCATCTCGAGTATGGTTATTGGCGGCTTCTCAATCAGTGACTAGAAGAACCTTGAAGGCTTCAAGCCCATCAGAAATGCTTGCACGATTAAAGAAGGGTGAGCGTCCGGGAATACCCGGATTTTAGAGGCGAAACGTGCCACAAACTGAGAGAGCGGCTCGTCTTCGCGCTGGGATAACGCGAGCAAGGTGGCCATGGAAGGCCGAGGTCACACGCTAGCGAGGAAATTCTGCTCAAACTCTCGGGCGAGCTGGTCAAAAGACGAGACCGAGGATGGGCGTAGCCGGCTGAACCACGCTCGTGCCGGTCCCCTGAAGGTGGTCGGGAATGCCCAACACATCAGCGCATCGGAGGTGCCGTAGAGGGCCATCTGCACCCGAAATGCGGTGACGTGCTCTGTGGGATCGGAGCCGCCGTTGTACGTCTCCAGTGCCAGCAGTCTGAAGTTGAGGGGTACCAGCTTGTACTGTACTTCCTAAGCAAAAGGGGATCCGCCCGAGCTGCCTTCGTTCGAGTCGCTCTGCGACTTTTGGAACTTGCGCTGGAACTCGTCCAGGCGTCGATTGACTTGGGACAGTTGGATCCAAAACGAGTTGTTCACCGAGTCGGATAATATGGTGTTGGGCTCGGAGTGGGGCGGTGTGATTCGGTAGGGTGCGGGTATGCTCTGCTCGGGCAGACCTCTCGGGCCCATCGTCTGCTCTCGGGCAACTTGTTGGGAAATCTTTGGGGCGACATCACATGTGCAGTGGAAGAACAAGAAAACAAAATCCCCTATTCCCAAATAGATGTTCGTCGTCGTGCGAAGATTAGTGCAT
The DNA here is from genome assembly GCA_001649415.1 of Musa itinerans. NCBI lineage: Eukaryota > Viridiplantae > Streptophyta > Magnoliopsida > Zingiberales > Musaceae > Musa > Musa itinerans. The sequence continues at coordinate 186,334 of LVTN01000354.1, forward strand.
AAAAAATCCGTGAAACAAACTGCATATAGAATAGATTGTGTTACCTAGGGAGATCGTATATCCCTATTTCCTTGCAGATCTCTATGAGAGGGTGAAGGAGGTCAAGCGTCCTCCTCTCTAGCGGTGATCACACAGTAGGGCTGCGACAACGCTCCTCAAAACTCCAGGCCTGCTCTGAGGTGGAGAGGAGGAGGAGAATAGGAGAGGCAAACAAAGGCTCTAGCCTATGGACCATTGAATCCCTCCTATTTATAGAGGTCCCTTGTCAAACCCTAATGGATCCTCTCCTAGTGGGTATTGGATCTACATCCAATTACCCAAGCCTTTTAGATTAGTGGATCTCTATCCAATAATCTCTCATGGGCTCTTATTGGATCTCATCCATGGGATCCAATAATTCAGGGGCTTATTGGATATCCAATAAGA
>LVTN01000354.1:191883-202941 GCA_001649415.1 Musa itinerans
TCGAGGGACTCGACCAACTCAACCTACACCGGGAATCGGTTCCTACCTATAACGATGGAAAGCCACGTTGGTCAATCTAATTGCCTCACGTTTACCGACTTAATATTATCGAGAGAGATGTTTGTATGATTTGGTCTCCTAATATGACATGTCACACATATACATATTTAATATATATCTATATCACATGCAAATATATATACATATCTAGTATGTGTATAAGCAATCACACCAGATGATAATAGACCATAACCTAATGTTATCAGGCCCGAGCTAGTAGGCCTAATCACTCACATCAAGATTTATGTGTGCAACGGTGCATCTCCATGCCCTGTGATCGTCCATCTCGTTCTCGTCGGTTCCGTCGATATCTCGATGCATCTCCATGCATCGTGATCGTCCGTCTCGTGGGTCCCACTATCGCATCCACGCTCCCACTACGCCTCCTCATGTGATTACAACTTAATCATAGGTACGACAATAAATGAGATATAATAGAGGCTTGCAGGCCCCAATAATAATAATCACAAGTACATACATCACACGGTCCATGATCATCCGTCCACACATCAAACATCACATGTATAAATCATTATCATGTAGGACTACTAGATAATAAAAAATAATAAAAATTAACTAAAATTTTTAATTCATTAATATTTTCTGAAATCAGGGACATGTAGAAAATTTCTAAATTCTAAGGTGTATTTTCGTAATTTGGATAAAAGATAAAAACTGGAATTTCTCAATTCCGAGGGGCAAAACTATCTTTTTGCCCAAAACCCTAAGCCCCTCTCCCTCTCCTCTATTGCTGTTGCCGCCACCGCCACCCTGCTGGCGACAAGGCTGTGCAGCGGAGGGCGGGGGCACTGCCCCTGCAAGTGGGCGCCCTCGCAAGCGGTTCTGCCCGCGGGGTAGCGCCCGCAGGTGTCGTTGCCCTACGATGCCTCACCCCACGGGAGAAGCGTCTGTAAGTGTCGTTGCCTCGCGGTGCCTCTGCCCGCGGGCTGCGAGCCCCGCTGGCCACAAGCCTGCTACAAGCAGGCTGCCGAGCTATGCCATAATAAGATTGGCGCGCAAAAAATCCGCAAAACAAACTGCATATAGAATAGATTGTGTTACCTAGGGAGATCGTATATCCCTATTTCCTTGCATATCTCTAGGAGAGGGTGAAGGAGGTCAAGCGTCCTCCTCTCTAGCGGTGATCCACATAGCAGGGCTACGACGACGCTCCTCAAAACTCCAGGCCTGCTTTAAGGTGGAGAGGGGGAGGAGAATAGGAGAGGCAAGCAAAGGCTCTAGCATATGAACTACTGAATCCCTCCTATTTATAAAGGTCCCCTGTCAAACCCTAATGGATCCTCCCCTAGTGGGTATTGGATCTGCATCCAATTACCCAAGCCTTTTAGAGTAGTGGATCTCTATCCAATAATCTCTCATGGGCTCTTATTGGATCTCACCCATGGGATCTAATAATTCAGGGGCTTATTGGATATCCAATAAGATATGGGCTCCGGTGGATATCTCATATCCGAACCTCTACTCATCGCAATGCCTACCATATGTGTGTGACCCTCTAGGCCCAATATCGAGCTGGCCGTGAGTCATACCTATCAGAACTCCTTCTTACTCAGTGAATTATTATCTCTATAATAATTCACTTGACTCATCGACTACGGACATACTAGGCCACTACGCGATAGTCCCCAGACGACATAGGGGAATCCAATCCATTGGACCTGTTTGTCCTCAGTTACCGTGTACCTATAGTCCTTCATCCATCTAATATCCTAGGGATTTATCTGAGCAAAAACACATGGGATATTCCTCTCATGATGCCGAGAGTGGATAATCCTCTATCGATACTCAATAGTTCTCGTAAGGTCGACTGCCACTCCCAATGACCAACTATACTAGATCTGGGACAATCAAACCTATAAGTCTGGTATCAAAGAGTAGAGCACTCATACAGAACATCCTTGGTCTCTCAAGTCTAAGGACTAGATACACCACTACGACTACGGAATTGCTGTTTGATAATAAGGCATCATCAATCATCCAGCATTCCGTAAGCGGATCAATCAGTGAACTCATTCCCTAATGAGCACCTGTACTGTATCCCTAGTGTCCCCACATGAGCAGCTATGAAACCAGCTACATCTATTATATGGACAGGTATACAACACACCACTCTGTCGGGTTATCACGATATCCCTCTCGAGTAACCTATGACCGGGATTATTTAGGATCTGTGTTTAAAGGTGAATCAATCTCATTATCGTGATCTCATCACGATCCGATTCCATTGCACAGATCCAAGGACATCACAATATATACATGCATATATGCAATAGTTAATATAAAGTGATAAATATCAAAATATAATAAGCAAAAAGATTCCTTGTCAAGTCACACGTGCCATCACTCATGTGATTGGCTTGCTGGGCACCTATGACTAGCACTTCTCCCATCCTGACCTGCTCCCCGCTCGGCCTTTGTCGGGTCGGGTCAGTCGGGGGAGTTGCTAGCCACACGATCTGGGGAATGAGTGGGACGAGCATCTGCATCATCCCCGCCATTGCTTGTACTTGCATGGTCAGGTTGAGCAATGCCTCGGGCGACACGGTCGAGGGTCTTGTGGTAAGTCCCGAGGGCGACAACCCCGGGTCATTGAACAGGCGCCAATAGCGATCTGGCGTCGAGGCTGGGATCCCCTCGTCTTTGAGGACGGGGAGGGACTGATCTCTGGGCCCGACAAAGGGGTGACCGGTCGGTGGTTCTCCTTCGGGGAGAGCTCCTGCGACATGACCCTCCTTCTAGCGCCAAAAATGTTGGTGAACAAATGTGCCGCGGCTGATGAGTCAATACGGCTTGGTCCACGGGTCGATGTCGAGAGTCTTCTGTCAACTGAGCTGGATGCCGAGGCAGGTCGGGGCCCTCGCGACGGGGTGTTGATTAGCTTTTCTTGGTCTCTGGGCTGGTTGGCAGCTTGCCCTCATGCAATAGATGGCAATCCCCGGGTTGAGATACTTGCAGCTCGAGGGTGGTGTGGTAGTCGACCCTCGAGGGATGGGGCGGTACCTTTGTGCGGCCGCCGTCCTAGGATGCGCGGAATGGTGCCAGACAGCACTGTCCCGAGCCTCTGGGACGGGACATATGAAATTACACCTTGGTATGGATTCTGACTTGACGTGTGGGGGTGCTCCCTGCCTTGGTACGGATTCTGACTTGGCATGTGGGGGTGCTCCCCTTGTTGACTTGGTTGTGATGTGACGTGGCATCGATTGTAACGTGTCTTGGACCCAAAATATACCTCATTAAAAGTAACCTCTCTCAGTGACAACCATCAAATCCTTGCAAGCTGATAAAGCATATTTTGGTCCCTGGATGAGTCACCACCGACGTCACACGCCACATCCCAACCAATGTCAAAATCCAACGCCACACGCCATTAGAACCCCATGGTGCACGCCACGTCGGGTTCCGTACCGAGACACTATGCGACATGACTACCCCGAGAGCTCGGGGTGGTGCCGTCTGACGCCGCTCAGGTATCCCCAAAGACGCCAACTCGTTAGAGAAGTCATCTCATCCCACAAAGGTCAGCGGCCACACCGAACCGAGGTGCAACCAATCCTCACACGATAGTATAAAAACCACTGGCCGACACCCGGCCAGAGGGGAAGAAAAAGATCAATTGAACACTCCACTGACTTGCTCGTCGGAGGGGCCAAAGTCGAGAATCACCCGACGAAGGTCATTTTTGCAAGAAAGCGGTCGTCCACGACCAGTGAGCGTCTCAGCCCGGGAATCGCCATCCAGTGTACGAGGAGGCGCTGCTAACCATCCCGGAGACGTGAGACGGGGCCCATCATAAACGACGTCCGGACCGACAGACCAAGGAACGCTAATCAACACCCCTTCTCGAGGGCCCGGTTGACCCCGCCAGCCTAACTTTTGCCCGAGCCACTCCAAAATGGCCAATCCCGAGCATTGAGCGTCTCAACCCAGGAGACATGTTCCACCGCACAAGAGAGAGCAGTAAGCCGACCCGGATCCCGACCATCGCCAACCAGCACCCCATCCCGAGGCCGCGACCACCTCATCATCCTACTCACTCTGCAAGAAGCTCTCGACATTGTCTCGTGAACCTAACCGTACTGACTCATCAGCTATGATACTTTTGTTCACTAACATAAGCCAGGTCTTGCTGCAGCAGATTCCACATTCTTATCCAAGGAACAATTATATATCTGGACGGCACATATCTTTCCGCCACACTTTCAAGCACTCCATCGATGGAAGATACAAAGGGTTGAAAGTTCGTTGGGGTTCTCACTGGGTTGCTTTAGCAACCCAAAGCAATGGCCTCCAAATCGCCACATTTTGCACACACTCTCTTGCACTTTGTTGAGAGAAAAAGACTTGATTTCCCTATCTCACTTTGTTCACTGTATCATAGGGCAATTAATACTTCCATTGATGCTTTACTCATGATAATGTCATCTAATGAAGCTGATGGAGAAGATAATGATGGATCAAATGCAGAATCTTCGATTGCGATGAGCATTTTAAGGTGTTTGGCGTTCTTTAAATTCCAACCGGAACAAGATTCAAATTCACATGTTTGAGGTCAATGTCACTGTGATCAGAGCTCTGAAAGAGAAGAGTTTGGAGCTGCACTGCCCAAATTAGTGGCAGCGTCAGCTGATGTCATGTCCCACGAAGATACTTGCTGTCGATGCTCCTCGCTTGGTAATTTTCTTTCTTTATGGTCTTCTTTCTTCTTCCACCAATGTTGTGCTCCTTGGTCTTCTTTAGGGTTTCGAGTACGTACATGGTGATCAACTGGTAACGTCAGTGCCTGTGTGAGCCAAGAGAGTGTTCGAAGCCACAAAGGAATTCCTCACTGTCAGCAAGATGAGTGCAAAGTACACTTGACATGATAAATATGGAAAATAAGAAGGTACCACAATATTGATTAGGTGGACATCCCTTACTAAGATCCTATGGTTTTGCTCATCCATTGTTCTCTGAATTCTTAAAATGCAATCGAGAATTCACAAGAAAAAGAGTGACATATTATCCTTTTAGATTATTTCGTTTGTCATCAAAACCATGTTTATTAACAAAATTGATAGTGAATGAAGCAATATTAGACTGTAATGAGTCTCGCTTAAGATTAACTTCATAATCACAAAGTTATCACGGGTACAAATTAATAATAGAAAATAATATTTTTTATCACTAAGAGATGCATCAATCATAGCAATTGTATCTACTATATCTAAATGGTTATTGGAGTATTGAGAGGACTATGAGATGAGTTGACATACATTATTTTAAGCTTTGACTAAATTTCATAAAAATATTTTGTGGATGTCATATAAAAGATAGTTTGATAGGAAAGAGAGATAATGATGATCTTTGAAAATCTAAAAAATATATTTAGGATTAACAACCTCAATTTTATCCTCTTTAATTATTTATGAAAGATAAGTATCGATGTTGTCTACATAGCCCATAAAGTAACGGAGTACGTCAAGAAGTGTAGTTTATCGAAAAAGTTAGATCATGACATGACATTAATGAATAATATTTTATTATAAAATTAAAAGAATAGATAATTACAATCGATGAGGATTGGTTGATAGAAGCATCATATACTAAAGCAGGAAGAAAGGAAGCTTTGGGCAACAATGAAACGTCCTTCAGAACTGGTGGCTCTAATATCATAAAACAAATGATGAAGCAATAGTGTTCATTGACATTATATATGAAATATATACGTAAACAAATATTACAAAATAGAAAATTATCAGATTTTGGTGATAATACAAATTAGGAATAAATACAAAAACTCATGAAGGACTAATATATATGACTTGAGAGAGAATCGTGAATTCTCATTCCTAATATGATTAAGATAGTCACCACGATTCCTTCTCCCTAATATGATTTCTTCATCCTAAACGGAACTAATATATCTGATTTGTGAAGGCTTTAAGCTATGTTTTCTGCAAGCATGTCATTAGCTCCCCAAAAAGGTTGTCCAAATCCTACGATGGCACGATTCCTTCTCCCTAATATGATTTCTTCATCCTAAACGGAACTAATATATCTGATTTGTGAAGGCTTTAAGCTATGTTTTCTGCAAGCATGTCATTAGCTCCCCAAAAAGGTTGTCCAAATCCTACGATGGCATCTCCTTTTGATGCAGTTAGGCGTTTCATTCTTCCATCACTCTATTTAAGGTGGGAGAAGGCTCATCTCATCCCCATCATGTCTCCCTCCCCTCTCTTCCACATCCTTCGCCTCCATGGATGCGCAGAAACCCTATCTTGCTGCAGTCCTCGTACAGCTGACGTACACTGGCTTCTACGTGATGTCAAAGGCCGCCTTCGTCGAGGGTGTGAGCACGTTCGTCTTCATCTTCTATCGACAAGCAGCTGCTTGTGTGATATTGGTACCACTCGCTGTTATCTTCGAGAGGTATACGCATCGGTTCCCAAATACACACAGCAGAGTCTTCTGTTGTTTGTGAACTGACTGTTGATTTCAGGGAAAGGTCTCCGCCACTGAAGCTCGTGACGGCTTTGAAGATGTTCTTGCACGCGCTGATCGGGTGTGTATGTTACTGATGTTGGTTTCCGCTGATTTCTGATCTCTCAGAGAGGAGTTTGTGTTGCCTTTTTGTTGGTCTAACTCGGTTTGCGATCGTTTTAGGATTACTTGCAGCTTAAACATGTACAACGTTGGCTTGAAATATACTACAGCATCAGTGACATCGGCAGCTACGAACTCAGTGCCAGTGTTTACCTTCTTTCTGGCCTTACTCCTCCGGTTTGTGGCTCTCGTATTCTCCTGAATTATATGTTTCTATTTGAATGATGAAGCTTAATATATAGATATATATATGCTACAGGATGGAGAGCATCAAAGTAAAGAGCCTCTCAGGAGTAGGAAAAGCAGTGGGAGTAACACTTTGTTTGGCTGGTGTTGCAGCGATTGCCTTCTATAGAGGCCCTCGCATCCACCCTTTGCACCTCTATAGCCACTTCGCCTACAGCGCTGGCCGACGAGACCACGCGCTGGCCAACACTCCGAAGGCCACCTGGATCGAAGGAACCTTCTTCGTCATCGGTGCCAACCTCACCTGGTCCTTGTGGCTGGTCTACCAGGTACTGACCGATACCCGAGAACTGCTCGCTGTAGAAGATCGGGAGTGCGAAGTGCCAACCACCTCTTTCTTGACAGGGGATTTTGCTGAAGGAGTACCCCTCCAAGCTTCTGTTAACCACGCTTCAGTGCCTCCTCAGCACGGTTCAGTCGCTTTTTGTGGCCATGGCGTTCGAGCGAGAGAGCTCCAAGTGGAAGTTGCACTGGGACATGGGCCTACTTGCCATTCTCTACTCTGTAATTGCAATTCTCGCCACAGTCATCTCTTCACATGATGATGAAGAATCTTATTTGCAGTTCTCACCACCGTCTTCTACTCTGTTGTCGTGCTTGGCAGGGGTTCATCGTTACGGGAGTTTCTTTCTACTTGCAGAGCTGGTGCGTTGAGAAGAAGGGCCCTGTTTTTGTGGCAATATTCACACCACTGTCTCTTGTTTTCACCATGATATGCTCGACTATCTTCTTAGGGGAGATGATTACTCTAGGAAGGTGGACGATCGAATTCTTTTCTCTCCCAAATTGAGTGTCTAATTTAGCTAAGCTAATGTCATGTCAACTCCTGGATTTCAGCATTTTAGGTGGACTTCTAATGGTGGGAGGCCTGTATAGTTTTCTATGGGGAAAGAGCAAGGAGACCATGCCCTGCGAGGTTTCAATTGAAGATGGAAACACCTGCATGCAAGAGAGGGATGCACAACCACTTTAATGTTATTTTTATAGTGATATATGCGAGGATCTGATCATAAATCTTGTAACAGTGACTCTTTTGATCACTATATATATATATATATATTGGTTAGTACTCATTTTATAGGATTCAAGACGATGTGTCTATTGAATCAATACATAGTTAGTGGAAAGAAAGAAACATTGTGATGATGAGCATACCAAGTGCAATAAGAAAACAGGTTTCCAGAACAGAATTGTTATCTGTTGGATTTCAGAGAGAGATGAATCGAATGATTGGTAGGAAAGGTGGAGGATGAATTCTTCTAATCATATAATACAATTAGAGCAAGCTAATAAAAGCTGTTGGATTTCAGAGACCGATCACTACATTTCGCAGGTTCAAATGACAGCTTACCCCCCGCCCCCCTCAGCGAGATCATAGACGACGTGCATGTTCTGCTGCTGAAAGTTGCCCGAGATGGAGAAGTTGAACGGAAGCCTCAAGATTGCCAAGCACATCCAGCCGTCACTCGGATCCACAAGCAAGTAGTTCTCCTCCGCGAAGTCCATATCCGCGCCATCAAAATGGAAAGCCAAGTTCGGCACTGCCACCCCACTTGGATCCAGTGCCAACGAGAAGCAGAGATTATACCCGCTCACGGCCACCACCGGTAGATCCATCTGAGACACAAACGCTTGCATCAACATCGAGTAAGCTGGATCCTTCAACTGGGTAAAAGTGGTGCCGGAATCAATGACCAAGCCGCCGTTCCCGTTCGGTTTTAGCGCCAAGGTTGTGGTCGGTATCGGTAAGAGGGTTGCACCAACCGAGATCCCTTGCAAGGAGAGGTAGTACAGGGGAGAATGGCTGTTGACGAACGGCGTGGAAGCAGCTTGTGGGCTAGGATTTGCCGAAGAGCCGAAGAGCAGACCGGTGGTTGTGTCATCAGAAGCGAAGCAATAGACCTTTCTTCACCGAGCAGGGACACCAGTGACAATGGCCCCCTCGCCAATCCCAGGATGCAGGTGGAGTTACAGAAGCTGGGTGAGTTCTCTCCTGCGAAGGTTTCCTACGAACCTTATTTAGGAGTCAATCTTATGGTTTCCTACAAACCTAATTAGTATTACATCTATGCGAGTAATCATGCTTTCCTAACCCGACTCATCAAGTTAATATTACATCTGGCTAGCATTATCTCTAACACTCGATTACAATGCTAACATCTTTTATTTTTATTTTTGACAGAAAAAATCTAATGGCATTATTGCAGACAGTAAAGATTCATAGGTAATCACCGTTTATTTAGGATACTTCAGACACAAATGATACAAATGATGAGATATAAAGAAGAAATAAACTTTTATATACGAACAAATACTAGTGAACAAATACTAGTAAACCATAACATGTAGTGTAATTAAATGAAAATTATAATAAAATAGAACACTAAAATTTACATGAAAAATCCCTCCAACGTGAAGGGTAAAAACCACAGGTCAAACCAGAGATAATCCACTATAAGAATAATAAATATACAAATCTCAGTCTTTTACCCAAAACCCAAACAACAATCTCAAGAGAATAACTAAGATATAAGGATTATATCACTGTGCACAATATTCAAATTCTCCTCAAGTAATCACAATAAGAATCTACTGTAGATCTGATAGATGAGAACATTGCTTGGATGATTGAAAACAGTTTCTCTATGTTGTTCTTTCTTCTTTGCTTTCCTTCTCTTATTTTTCTGCTATTTTCTCCGCTACAACAATTTTCTGCCTTATTGCTGTAGTTTTTTCCTACTTATTTTTCAGCCACCACACCCTCCCTATTAGATCTAAGGTTATATTAAAGGGGAGGTGGGCTATGGGCTATTAAAGGCTATTATGGGTTGAACTTGTGGGCTGTCAGCCCATTAACCTCCCCCTTCAACCTATAAGGGAGGTTATCCCATGACTCATCAATGTGAAGCCATGTCGACCAGCTGTCTGCATATCTCTTGTCTTTCTTTTGGTAAGGTCTTTGTTAATATGTTTGGTTCGTTATCATCTGTGTGAATTTTCTAAAATTGCAACTACTTATCTTCAAGTATATTTCAAATCCAGTAATATCTAACATCTATATGATTTGATTTGGAATGAAAAGTTGGATTCTTACTCATATGGATGACGCTCTAGCTGTCACAATTCACCATATAGTTTTCCTATTTAAGTCCCAATTCTTGTAGGAATTCATTCATCTATAATATTTCTTTGCAAACCTCTATAGCAACAATATATTCTGCCTCTGTGGTGAAGAGAGCAATACACATTTGTAATATGGATTGTCATGACATAGATCCCCGTGCAAAAGTAAGTACAAAACTTGATATAGACTTCCTCGTATCAATATCTCTTACCATATCTGCATTTGTGTAACTTGTTAACATAAGTGGTCTACCTCCAAAGCTTAAACAAACCTTAGAGCTCCCTTTGAGATATCTAAAGATCCACTTTACTACTGCCTAGTGCTCTTTGCTTGGATTTACAAGAAATATGCTAGTAATAACTACTGCATATGCGATGTCCGACCTCGTACATACTATTGCATACATTAAACTTCCAACTGTTGAATCATATGTGATTATTGCATGATATAAGATGATCATCTTGTGACCTTATGAGTCATGTAAGATTAAGATTGATGCGACCTCTTACATATTGGGAAATCTTGGGGGCGACATCACATGCGCAATGGAAGAATAAGAAAATAAAATCCCCTATTCCCAAAGAGATGTTCGTCGTCGTGCAAAGATTGGTGCGCAAAATCCGCGAAACTTAAAACTGCGTATAGAGTAGATTATGTTACCTAGGGAGATCGTATATCCCTATTTCCTTGCAGATCTTTAGGAGAGGGTGAAGGAGGTCAAGCGTCCTCCTCTCTAGCGGTGATCCACACAGCAGGGCTGTGATGACACTCCTCAAAACTTCAGGCCTTCTTTGAGGTGAAGAGAGGGAGGATAATATGAGAGGCAAGCAAAGGCTCTGACTTATGAGGCTCTGAATCCCTCCTATTTATAGAGGTCCCCTGTCAAATCCTAATGGATCCTTCCCTAGTGGGTATTGGATCTGCATCCAATTACCCAAGCCTTTTAGATTAGTGGATCTCTATCCAATAATCTCTCATGAGCTCTTATTGGATCTCGTCCATGGGATCCAATAATTCAGGGG
>LVTN01000354.1:203606-236592 GCA_001649415.1 Musa itinerans
CTATGACCGGGATTATTTAGGATCTATGTTTAAAGGTGAATCAATCTCATTATCGTGATCTCATCACGATCCGATTCCCATTGCACAAATCCAAGAACATCACAATATATATATATATATATAATATAAAGTGATATATGCTAAAATATAATAAGCAAAAAGATTATGTATTAAGTCACACATGTCATCACTCACATATTGACTTGCTGGACACCTATAACTAACATTACATACATAACTTGGCTACTCATAATATCATAAACAACTAAAAAGAAGTCATTCATGGCCAATCTACTATTTGGAATTTTTGTTCAGTCAAGTCTCAAGCACATCATCCTCTCCTCTGATGGTAAAAGAAGCTACCTCCAAAATTAAAATATAACATAAATTTCAAATGATCATTGGGAGTTCATAATAGATAAGAGGGTAGACTAATCAAAATTAGAAGATAAATTTGGTGCAATAATAAGACAAGATTATTTCTTTGTGACATGAGTAACATCATAGTATTGACAGAAGTCTTTTGTTTAACTCTCCTCTCTCTCAATATCAATCAGAATATCATTAAAGTAGCAAATGTTTTGGCAGCCAAAGTTGGGCTGCTAATTCACTTGGGGCCTAACTCTGTAGCCCCAATAGGCATTTTTCAGCTGTTGGGTGAAGCCCAAACCCATCTATAATAAAATAATAATAAATTTGATGTAGTAAGAGTGCTGATCCAATTTTTGTTGAGTTTAGATGTTGAAGAAGGAGAGGTGGTATACTGTGAGGCTATGGTAGTCCTAATGGGATTGTAAGTTGTTTTGGCTGAGAGATATCAGAGCATGGATGTGAAATCAGAATTATTATCATGATTCATTAGAATTGTTATTCTGTATATCTAAATTTTCTTGGAGGTTTTTGATGCAGAGAGTATGTTTGTAATCCTTTCATATGTTTTGCTGCTTTGAAAAAAATAAATAATAAAAATAAAAAATAAACTGGCCACAAGTTCTTATGGCTTTAGAACACACACAACTTAGCTGTAAAGCCTTTTTTGTCCTTCTCTGTCCAGGTTGTGTTCCAAGTGAAATGTCAGTGTTCACCACAGTCCCAAGTTCGGTGGGTCTCAGGGTTAGGGTTCATGAGTTGATGCAGCGACCAAGCTCCACCAGAGGTTCATAGATACTGTGAGGAAGTCTTTGGTGATCTGCTATCACTGTACGCATGCAGACATGACAAGACAACGTCACTACTTTTATGAGATCTTCCTTCTGTGACGCTGTCACTCTAATCTCCTAGGTCATCGGCTGCTATCTTCCAACTCCTTGTGCTTCTACTTCTGGTTTGTTGTGTGATCTACGGTGGATAAGAGAGGATGAGAGATGAAGATGCCTGTGGCCCACAAACACTACGTCGGAGGAAGGTGCTCCATTCTCGATGACTGACACGACCAAACGAAGCTAGTCTCATCACCAACACCAACATCAACAACTCAGGTGGATGCAAAGTGCTCGACACTGTGAACCCGCACATCCATTAATGGTGGTGGGGGTTGCAGATGGTACTCGTACGTGATGCTGCACGGTGCTTTGAGATTCTCAGGTGGTCCTGATGGGTGGCGCCGATCCACCGCATGCAATGTACGTCGATTCCATCACAGTATTATGTCGCGTTGTTGTGTTATAGCAACTTAAACTTAGTAAGCACAATGCAATGTTATACGCAACCATACTTTGTTTCGTTGGGATTATGGATGGCAGGATGTCCTCTTTGAGAGTCGAACAAATGACTCGATTAACAATCAAATCATTCCCATCTTAATCATCTTTACTTTCAGATTAGGTATCATGTTATCCAACCCCATCTACCTACTTCATCAAATAAGCTGTACATGTTTATTGGCTGCCGATAGAGACTTCTATTCCAGTTCACATCTCGATGATGACTAACACTCCAAAGAGAAAGTGTAATAATAAGGACCCATCTATTAAAGTCGATTGCTTTCTTAGTAGTCATAAAGCTAGCAAAAGGGTGTGTTCCAATTAGAATCCGAAGCTTTTGTAGATACTTTCGATACTTGTGGGGTTAAGAGATCACGCAACTTAAAGTAATGCAACTCTTTCCCACTGTTCAATTCGAGTAAGTTTGCTTTGTGGTCGTCCCTCCCAAAGTTTGATGTGCACATCATCGGGCAAAAAAGAAGACCTTTTGCTGCTTCTTTAAGAGTTATTTCGAATCAATCAATTGCTCGATACATATTTGGATCTTCTTTCCACCAAAATGCATGTACAACGTGTGTTCAATGCTTCAAAGATAATGTGAACTGTTTGAAATGTGCTTAAGGAATATAACGGAAAGAATGATTGAGTCATGAAAGTTATCCATGGAGTAGTTGAATCTTTTGGTTGATTTCAAAGGTTACAAATCATAATCCTTGTCTTCATATATATATTCTATGATGCAATGATATATTTTAAGGTTACAATTATGGTAGTAACATCTTAACCACACTCTGTGAGAGAGAGAGAGAGAGAGAGAGAGAGAGAGAGAGTAAACTTTGACGTCCAACCCACCAATTGTTGGACAATGAACCCACAACCACATACAGGAAAGTGGGTCTTTAGGTTTCAGTAACAACAAGATTTGACTGTTCCTTGATAACACACCATTCCCTAATGGTTGCATAATTGTCTGATGATGCAAATGAAAGTAACTTGTCTCAGCGTCAATCATGAAATCCTTGCAAGCCAATGAAGGTCTTGCTGCAGCAGATTCCACATTCTTATCCAAGGAACAATTATATATCTGGACGGCACAAATCTTTCCGCCACACTTTCAAGCACTCCATCGATGGAAGATACAAAGGGTTGAAAGTTCCTTGGGGTTCTCACTGGGATGCTTTAGCAACCCAAAGCAATGGCCTCCAAGTCGCCACAATTTGCACGCACTCTCTTGCACTTTGTTGAGAGAAAAAGACTTGATTTCCCTATCTCACTTTGTTCAGTAGTGTGCATGACTGACTTCCTACCTCACTGTATCATAGGGCAATTAATACTTCCATTGATGCTTTACTCACGATAATGTCATCTAATGAAGCTGATGGACAAGATAATGATGGATCAAATGCAGAATCTCCGATCGCGATGAGCATTTTAACGTGTTTGGTGTTCTTTAAATTCCAACCGGAAGAAGATTCAAATTCACATGTTTGAGGTCAATGTCACTGTGATTAGAGCTCTGAAAGAGAAGAGTTTGGAGCTGCACTGCCCAAATTAGTGGCAGCGTCAGCTGATGTCATGTCCCACGAAGATGCTTTCGCTCCTCGCTTGGTAATTTGCTTTCTTTATGGTCTTCTTTCTTCTTCCACCAAGATGGTGCTCCTTGGTCTTCTTTAGGGTTTCGAGTACGTACATGGTGATCAACTGGTAACGTCAGTACCTGTGTGGGCCAAGACTGTGTTCGAAGCCACAAAGGAATTCCTCACTGACAGCAAGATGAGTGCAAAAGTACATTTGACATGATAATTATGGAAAATAAGAAGGTGCCACAATATTGATTAGGTAGCCATCCCTTACTAAGATCTTATGGTTTTGCTCATCCATTGCTCTCTGAATTCTTAAAATGCAATCGAGAATTCACAAGAAAAAGAGTGACATATTATCCTTTTAGATTATTTCGTTTGTCATCAAAACCATGTTTATTAACAAAATTGATAGTGAATGAAGCAATATTAGACTGTAATGAGTCTCGCTTAAGATTAACTTCATAATCACAAAGTTATCACGGGTACAAATTAATAATAGAAAATAATATTTTTTATCACTAAGAGATGCATCAATCATAGCAATCCTATCTACTATATCTTAACGGTTATGAGAGTATCATGAGAGGACTACGAGATGATGAGTTGACATACATTATTTTAAGCTTTGACTAAATTTCATAAAAATATTTTGTGGATGTCATATAAAAGATAGTTTGATAGGAAAGAGAGATAACGATGATCTTTGAAAACCCAAAAAATTTATTTAGGATTAACAACCTCAATATTATCCTCTTTAATTATTTATGAAAGATAAGTATCGTGTTGTCTACATAGCCCATAAAGTAATGGAGTACGTCACGAAGTATAGTTTATCGGAAAAGTTAGACCATGATATGACATTAATGAATAATATTTTTATTATAAAATTAAAAGAATAGATAATGACAATCGATGAGGATTGGTTGATAGAAGCATCATATACTAAAGCAGGAAGAAAGGAAGCTTTCGGCAACAATGAAATGTCCATTAGAACTTGTGGCTCTAATATCATAAAACAAATGATGAAGCAATAGTGTTCATTGATATTATATATGAAATATATAGGTAAACAAATATTACAAAATAGAAAATTATGAGATTTTGGTGATAATACAAATAAGGAATAAGTACAAAAACTCACGAAAGGACTAATATATATGACTTGAGAGAGAGAGAGTCATGATTTCTCATTCCTAATATGATTAAGATAGTCACCACGATTCCTTCTCCCTAATATGATTTCTTCATCCTAAACGGAACTAATATATATGATTTGTGAAGGCTTTAAGCTATGTTTTCTGCAAGCATGTCATTAGCTCCCCAAAAGAGTTGTCCAAATCCTACGACGGCATCTCCTTTTGATGCAGTTAGGTTTGTCATTCTTCCATCACTCTATTTAAGGTGGGAGAAGGCTCATCTCATCCCCATCATGTCTCCCTCCCCTCTCTTCCACATCCTTCGCCTCCATGGATGCGCAGAAACCCTATCTTGCTGCAGTCCTCGTACAGCTGACGTACACTGGCTTCTACGTGATGTCAAAGGCCGCCTTCGTCGAGGGTGTGAGCACGTTCGTCTTCATCTTCTATCGACAAGCAGCTGCTTGTGTGATATTGGTACCACTCGCTGTTATCTTCGAGAGGTATACGCATCGGTTCCCAAATACACACAGCAAAGTCTTCTGTCGTTTGTGAACTGACTGTTGATTTCAGGAAAAGGTCTCCGCCATTGAAGCTCGTGACGGCTTTGAAGATGTTCTTGCACGCGCTGATCGGGTGTGTATGTTACTGACGATGGTTTCCGCTGATTTCTGATCTCTCAAAGAGGAGTTTGTGTTGCCTTTTTGTTGGTCTAACTCGGTTTGCGATCATTTTAGGATTACTTGCAGCTTAAACATGTACAACGTTGGCTTGAAATATACTACAGCATCAGTGACGTCGGCAGCTACGAACTCAGTGCCAGTGTTTACCTTCTTTCTGGCCTTACTCCTCCGGTTTGTGGCTCTCGTATTCTCCTGAATTATATGTTTCTATTTGAATGATGAAGCTTAATATATATATATATATATGCTACAGGATGGAGAGCATCAAAGTAAAGAGCCTCTCAGGAGTAGGAAAAGCAGTGGGAGTAACACTTTGTTTGGCTGGTGTTGCAGCGATTGCCTTCTATAGAGGCCCTCGCATCCACCCTTTGCACCTCCATGGCCACTTCGCCCACAGCGCGGGCCGACGAGACCACGCGCCGGCCAACACACCGAAGGCCACCTGGATCGAAGGAACCTTCTTCGTCATCGGTGCCAACCTCACCTGGTCCTTGTGGCTGGTCTACCAGGTACTGACCGATACCCGAGAACTGCTCGCTGTAGAAGATCGGGAGTGCGAAGTGCCAACCACCTCTTTCTTGACAGGGGATTTTGCTGAAGGAGTACCCCTCCAAGCTTCTGTTAACCACGCTTCAGTGCCTCCTCAGCACGGTTCAGTCGCTTTTTGTGGCCATGGCGTTCGAGCGAGAGAGCTCCAAGTGGAAGTTGCACTGGGACATGGGCCTACTTGCCATTCTCTACTCTGTAATTGCAATTCTCGCCACAGTCATCTCTTCACATGATGATGAAGAATCTTATTTGCAGTTCTCACCACCGTCTTCTACTCTGTTGTTGTGCTTGGCAGGGGTTCATCGTTACGGGAGTTTCTTTCTACTTGCAGAGCTGGTGCGTTGAGAAGAAGGGCCCTGTTTTTGTGGCAATATTCACACCACTGTCTCTTGTTTTCACCATGATATGCTCGACTATCTTCTTAGGGGAGATGATTACTCTAGGAAGGTGGACGATCGAATTCTTTTCTCTCCCAAATTGAGTGTCTAATTTAGCTAAGCTAATGTCATGTCAACTCCTGGATTTCAGCATTTTAGGTGGACTTCTAATGGTGGGAGGCCTGTATAGTTTTCTATGGGGAAAGAGCAAGGAGACCATGCCCTGCGAGGTTTCAATTGAAGATGGAAACACCTGCATGCAAGAGAAGGATGTGCAACCACTTTGATGTTATTTTTAGAGTGATAGGGTTTTCTACGGGGAAAGATCCAGGAGACCATGCCCTGTGAGGTTTCAATTGGAGATGAAAAGACCTGCATGCAAGAGAGGGATGCACAACCACTTTAATGTTATTTTTATAGTGATATATGCGAGGATCTGATCATAAATCTTGTAACAGTGACTCTTTTGATCACTATATATATATATATATATTGGTTAGTACTCATTTTATAGGATTCAAGACGATGTGTCTATTGAATCAATACATAGTTAGTGGAAAGAAAGAAACATTGTGATGATGAGCATACCAAGTGCAATAAGAAAACAGGTTTCCAGAACAGAGTTGTTATCTGTTGGATTTCAGAGAGAGATGAATCGAATGATTGGTAGAAAAGGTGGAGGATGAATTCTTCCAATCATATAATACAATCAGAGCAAGCTAATAGCTGGAGGTTTTATTAGCAATCTAATAAAAGCTGTTGGATTTCAGAGACCGATCACTGCATTTCGCAGGTTCAGATGACAGCTTCCCCCCAGCGAGATCATAGACGACGTGCATGTTCTGTTGCCGAAAGTTGAACGGAGGCCTCAAGATTGCCAAGCACATACAGCCGTCACTGGGATCCACAAGCAAGTAGTTCTCCTTTGCTAAATCCAAAATTAAATTGGAAAGCCAAAGCTTGGCACTATCGGGGAAAAAAGGAACAAGTAAACGATAAAAATAAAATATTAGAATACAATTAAAAAGAATTCTTTTGATCAAAAAAATCGATGTAGTATTTAAACAAAAAAAAAACATCGAACACTTACAATATATTCTCAAGTGCACATATTATATCTTGCTTCATGAACTATGATCATATTTATAGGACCTATAAGTAACTACCTCACTCTATCATGTCACCCATGATTGAGTTAGGTATAAAAATTATCAATAACTTCTATATCATAGACCACTCCTTAAAACATGCCTAGAACATGATAACTACTTATATAACTATCATGAATCAATTCTCAACACTCCCCCTTGATTCATAGTTACATACACTGATTTTACCAATAACTTCTATATCATAGGCCACTCCTTAAAATATGCCTAGAACATGATAACTACTTATATAACTATCATGAATCAATTCTCAACACTCCCCCTTGATTCATAGTTACATACACTGATTTGAGATATGAAATAAATATACTTTTGAATTGGAAACTACTTTGTAAGGATATCTACAACTTGTTCATTTGTTCCATAATACTTCATTGCTATGACTTCACTTGCTACAAGATCCTGGATAAAATGATAACGTATCTCTATATGCTTCGTTCTTCTATGAAATATTGGATTCTTCGTCATTGCAATTGTTGCTTTGTTATCACTAAATATTTTCGTTGTTTCTTTTTGCTTTTTGTTGTTGATGAAGATCTTTAAAAAGTCTTCTAAGCTATATTGCTTGATAAGCTTATGATATTGTAGCTATATATTCTGCTTCCGATGTCGATAACACAATTGTTGCTTGCTTTTTTGAACTTCAAGATATAGCTCCTAATCTAAGGCTAAAAATATTGCTTGAAGTACTCTTTCTATTACAACTACATATTCTGCTTCTAATGTCGATAACACAATTGTTGCTTACTTTTTTGAACTTCAAGATATAGTTCCTAATCTAAGGCTAAAAATATTGCCTGAAGTACTCTTTTTATCATCTAAAGCTCCTGCCCAAACACTATCGGTGAAACCAAATAATTTACATTAAAAATTATGAGAATACCAAATACCATAATCTATAGTTCCAGCAATATAATGTAGAATTCTTTTAACAACTCCGAGATGATGTTTGGTTTGGCTATGCATAAATCTGGATATTACACCAATAGAGAAGGTAATATCTAGTCAAGTATGAGTTAGATAAATCAAACCTCTAACTAAACTTTTGTAATATCTTGCATTTGTCAAACATGTACAATATTCAAGTTTCAATTTCTCATTTACATTCATGGGTGTTGTTGTAACTTTGCAATTAATCATGTTTTTTTTTTAGTAGATCTATTGTATACTTTCTTTGTGAAATAAAAATTTCATCTAATCCTTACTTCACTTCCAACCCAAGAAAATAATGCAGTATATGACATTTCAAACTTATTCATCATGTATTTTTTAAATTCTATCACAAAAAAGTTAGATGAACCCATATATATAATAACATCAACATAAAGGCAAACAATTAGAATATTATGTTTACTTTTGATAAAAAATAGATTCATTATTGCTCCTCTTAAATCTATTTTGATGAAAATAATAATTAATTTTATTGTACCATGCCCTTGGAGATCGTTTAAGTCTATAAAAAGCTTTCTTTAGCTTATACACCTTTTCTTCATATTCTTTAACAAAAAAATCTTTGTAAACCTTCTAGAGTCAATCTTATGGTTTCCTACTAACCTAATTAGTATTACATCTCTGCCGAGTAATCATGTTTTCCTACTAACCTAATTAGTACTACATCTCTGACGAGTAGTCATGTTTTCCTAACCCGACTCATCAAGTTAATATTACATCTTGCTAGCATTATCTCTGACACTCGATTAAAATGCTAACATCTTTTATTTTTATTTTATTTTATTTTAGACAAAAAAATTCTAATGGCATTATTGCAGACACTAAAGATTCACAGGTAATCACCGTTTATTTAGGAAACATGCAATGTTACAGACACAGACGCATCCAAATGAGATACAGCAGTGAGAAAACAGGTCGATGGAGGTGATGATCACTACAATTGGTCACAATTCGCAGGCTCAAATGATAGCTTCCACCGGCGACATCATAGACGACATGCATGTTCTTCTGCTCCAATTCTCTTTGAAGATGACACATTGTAACTATGTCTGATGCATCCCCTTCGAACTACTCTTACCTCTTTTACATATTGTAGACTTGTCCAATATCACAGTAAAAAGATTGAGCAATTACCCAAAGGAAGTTAGTTGTTCTTCAGGTTTAAACCTGATTGCAGCATTATAATTCCTGCAGAAATAAAAAAGGATAGAATACTGTGATTAACATGCCAAAGCTACAGCCTCTTGGTTTCAATGATCATCATCACTATGTTGTTGTTGCTGCACACACAGCATATTATTGAAACAAATTTCCACAAAGGTATTACTTTAAATCAGCCACAAATTACACAAATTATTTTCTCGCAGAACAATGGGAGAGAATACAATTTGATCCAATAAAAGGAACCACATGACCTTCAGCATAAGCCTTTTCGCCGTTACTAAATTGCGTAACTTGGACGATAGCAAACTAATAAAAGATAAAATTGCCACAAAGATAATGCAAAACAACAACAGTTACAGAATTAAAATGACAAAAAGGATATTCACCACATCTTCGTCGAACTCTTTCTTCAATAAAAAGCTGTCACAAGTTTTTATCAGGCACACATAATTACTGTTGTTCATAATAACTGAGTAAAAAAGAACTGACACAGCCGATGTCAATTAGAAGTGGTTCTTGGACTTTCACAATCCAATCAGATCCTCCCATATGAGAGTATTTTGTCATAGCTTTTACATTATCACATACTTAGCCAGACCCATCTTATTCACATAAATTGTTTAGTTGTCTCTCCCTATAAACAATTCCATCATATGTGAAAACGAAATGGTCACAAGCAATGTAATTGTATACATTTGGGCAAAAGTCCTGCTACCATATATATTGGAAATTACAAATTTCAGAAACTAAAAATAATATAATATAAATAAATAGTTAGAAATCATCTTATCAAATTATAACCGAGGAGCACAAACCAGTAAAAGAACACCATGTAAAGGAATGCACTTAATCTTGGACAGCTCAGAGAGATAAGAATCTGAAAGAAAGGTCAAGCTACTACATCATAGTATAATCTAATCCATGCAATAGAAATAATAACCTTCAATAAGCCAAAAGAAAGCATCATTTGACTTTCTGTCCATTTTAAATGAGCAAGCATAAAATTGACCTCCTTAATACCAACTATTAGACAGTGATATTGTTGACTTTCTAGTATCCTTAGAAGAACCTCTCTGGTTCAACCTACACTTGTGTTTCTGAATTTAACATCATTTTGAATATTTTGCATGGTAATTCAGTAAGATATATCGATATATCATTATGCAAGACCCTTTCGTCGGCATAATGAGGAGTTAGAAGAGAAAATTGTCTTCCAAATCCAAGATCAAAGAGCAACAAACTTTAAACAGAAACCTGATAAAAACATTAACAGGGAAGAACAAACAAGTCGAAATAACTACCAATTAAAAGACTCGGGAGGACAAATATAACAGATGATAAACCCATTCAATCTCCAAGTTTCCAATAGTTGCAAATATAAAGGTAGAAATAGGAATTCAGCCTTTTGGAAAAGACAGTTGACAGCTATCATAAAAAACCCTATTGGTACACTGACTTGCAAAAACACCATACAAGAGGCTTTACTACAAGCTAGTTCCTTGCATCACGTAAGCTTACCATACTGAATGCTTGAAATTCCATATTTTCCTCCAAAGAATCTTGCATCACTGGGTTTTCTTCAAAGTAAGATTCAACTCTAATTCCTTCTTTTGTAGTTCAAGGGATAAGCGTTTATTCTCCAGCTCCATTCGTTCATTTTCCATCCTCATGATGTTTAGTTCTCTGTCTTTCTTCTTACTAAACCTTTGCCACTTGTAACGTTGTCTCTCAAGCTCCAACATCTGAGCTTGAATATGCAGTCTCTTCTCTTCAAGCTGAATTGGGTAAGAACTAACCCACTGCTGCGGTATCATTGTGGACTTGGATCCTTCTGAAAACACTTGGTTCATATCTACAGTTAAACCTTGAGGGTGGAGACTTCTGTTACAATCTCGTGAACCAGAACAATTCGAGAAAGCCAGTTCTTCATGGTTCACCCCATGCCTCATCCTTTTTGGGAAGCCATGTACAGCATTGTGCTCTTCGGCATCACCTTCCTCGTCATCGCTATCAGCACTTTGGTCATCTTCATCAATATCTTCGTGCGAGCTCCTCTTTGTGTCATGCTCATCTCTACTTCGAAGTGCCAGCTGCAGTGATCGTTGAAGTGCTGGGTCTTCAGGTAAATTCAACCGGTTACAATTATGATATGAGCACATTTCCTCATAGAACAGATGCTTTGAGCTCAAGATCTTCCTCGCATCCTCCTTCAACTTTTCAGAGATATTCATATGTTCCAAAAGTGCTGGATTCTCCACAACCTTACAAGATGTACCCCTACCAAGAATATCTGTGAGCCTCTTGTACCTCTTATTGAGATCATTGAACTTATCTTCACATTGCTGAGGCGATACATAACATCCTCTCTCAGCCATAACTTTAGATATGGCCTTCCACTTTCCCTTTTTCTGCAGTATGGCATACTTCCTCCTTCCACCACACTCAGACGAAACATCTTCCCCTATGTAAGAAACCGCAGTTATCAAAAGCCTGACCATTGCATCAGTCCACTTCATCCGCTGCCACGAGGAGCCTTTCTCTCCTTTGCCTGCATCATTTTGACCATCAGTTCCATCCTTGGTGAAGCTCGGCTCATCATCATCACTCATGGAGGTCTTACCAACCTTGCCTTTGTTATAGCCCATCACTGAAACCCCTGCTTGATAGTCAGATTCCTGCAACTGGTTGTCTGACATAGGGAAAGCATCAAGCATCGGCGCATGGATCATCGAGCCTTGACGCATGTGCATGTTCCCTTGCAAACCTAGCACACCATAAGAAGCTCCTGGCATCATGCTCCCAGCCGGGTAATTTCCCTCCATCTGGTGTCCTTCAGGAACAAAAGTTCCCATTCAGTATCGTCCAACTTCTTCCTTGTTTCACTCAGGAGACCTCGAATTGTACAATTTTATAAAGATCTATGAGCAATTCTTCCTTGCAAAGCTACAGTTTTCTCAAACTTTTCAGAATTCAATGGTAATAACATCAAGATTCCAACTTTCTTGCAGCACCTACTGATTTCTTCAGAACAAACTAAATCATCTAAAACATATTGGTTCTCGGAAGCGCCAAACCCTAGCGCCAGCAAGCACAGGAAGGAAAATCACAAAAGGAACACAACTTCACGCAAAACAAGACATGAAATCGACCGCGACGAGCATGTGAATCTTCTACCCTGGTATCGTAAACGGAGTCCTACAAGAAACCGCTCGGCCTGACTTTAAATCACGGCGCCCATAGTGACACACCAAGAAAACCCAAGAAACCAGTCGGGAAGGGAAGAAAGACGGCACTTATCTGGATCAGAGGGAGCCAAATCCACGCCTTTGCGACGCGAGCGGGTCAAGATCAGGGCTTTTCCAGCGGGAATTTGTCGGGAAAAGAATGCGATCCTAAGAATCGCCAACAACGGGTGGAGAGGATCGCGAAATGAGGAGAGCTCGTTTTGAGGAGAAAGCACAGAAAATAGAGGGCAAATTATTGGACGCAGGGCACGGGAAGGGGGGGGAATGTGACTGCCACGAGATTTCTCTACGCGAAAATGTTACGCGATCAGGTGGGAGTCCAAATCGCGAAGCGGCGAAAGTTTGTCGTGACTCGTGAGCGGTCCAAATCCGTCGCTGGGAAGCGGCGAAAGTTTGTCGTGACTCGTGAGCGTAGAGTCGAGTAGTAGGCAACGCAAGTGGGGACACTATCACGTGCCACTTTGGGTTGCGCATGTTATTGGTACCAACATGGAGAGCAGATGGGGACAGACAATTTGGTATTTTGTTACACATGGAAGAGAATGAGCCTCTATTTTTTTGTGTTTCCTCTTTCTCTCTCTCTCTCTCTCTCAAACTTGGGTTTGGCAATTTGGCACTTATTAGACCTCTAAAATTTATATTTATGATAAAAATTTGTGGTCTTAGTTGAGCCAATTAATTTTATGATCCTTAATTATTTATATTAAAATTGATGATATAATTTACTTTTAGTGAATGGAGAAAAATGATGAATTGCACCCAAAAATATGACAAGGATTGTGATCAAAGATTCCTTATATATATATGTGTATATTTGCTGTGGTACTTTGTATAATAGGGTAGTTGGTAAGATGGAGTCATGTCAGAACATGATGCTCATGTTTGAGAGAAGCTTCCGTGATGGAATCAACATCTTTTAAGATTTAGTTCATGATGCAATGAACCTGAAGTGGATGCTCATATCTTCCCCGTTTCTCTCTAGTGTTCTTTCTTTTTCCACTATAATGTTTTGTTGGAATGTGTTGATGTCAACATTCTTAAGAGAAAAATATGACTTTATTCTTTAGAGAGAGAGAGAGAGAGAGTAATCAGTGCTTTTCTTGGGATAGATTTTTATGTCCTTTTAAATAACACCAAAACCCATTGCTTATTTTATTAAAATTTTGACATGTATAATTGGATAGAGATTAAAATGAGAATAAATGGACATATATATAGCAAGGAGCTTCTGTGGTGATGTACTACATAAAGCACATATCTGAACATAAAATTGTTCCTGTAAAGGATCTTGAACTAGCAATATCAGTTTCAGATCAGACTTTTTACATGACCATTGACATTAATCTGAGACAAATTAGAGGAGTCAAAGTAGCAGTTGCATCCTTGGAAATATCTTGACAACCATGTCCACTGCAGCAAAGTTCCTGCTCCCCCTTTAAGCCATTGTAAAACTGAGGTAGATGTTTGGTGGACCTATGAAGAAGACAGATGCATGGAACAGAAAATTAGCATGATATTGAAGTACAAAATGAGAAGAAGGAAGTGAAAGAGAGGGAATGATATATGTAATAAGAGCTAATTAGCTGTACCAATATGTAGTTATGGACTTCTAACTTTGTGTTCTGGTCCATATAATCCATGTAATAAGTTCAAAATGTTCATGGTGAATTAAAAGCATGTCGGCTGGTATTGCTTTTCATGTATATAGAGTATTGAGAATATTTCTTCAACCTACAGTATGATCCACATGTTTTCTTTTCAATTGCTGTGAGCGTATGGCTTGTCATCATGTAAGAGCAGAAACGTAGCTAAGAAACTTGTGATTACAACTTCATTTAGGGCATTTTCTTAAGAATACAACAAAAACATGCTTTTGTTGCTAATTCTGAAGACAACTGGGGTAATCACAGTTAACAACTAACTTGGCTTGACTATGGTTCTTGATGATGATTAATATGATACATTTCAACACCATCCACATGACAACAAACAGAGATTACGATAAGGCAGACAAAAAACCTCCAAACTAACACAATGCGATATCTCGAACCTGACGATGCGACCACACGACCTCCATATTGTTCGACACCATACAAGTTGACGCCAAACACCACAGAGTCATTCTAGAAAGTTCAGAACAATACCACACAACAAGGACTTATATGGGTCGATCGACACTCGTCCACAAAAAACAAGCTCGGCACCATATAAGTTAGCACCGAACACCACTGAGTCGTTCCGCAAAACTCAGAATAGCACCAACTTGCACGAGTCAATCAACACTCATCCACAAGGTGCAAGTTATCCTCTCAAGAAGATAACAACCATTAAAGAATCATGTACGACCAACCACCTCTTCGCATGTATAAAAACCAACCTTTAATCAATGAGAGAGAACTTCACATATTCAACACATTCTTATTCCACTTAACTTTAACTTAAGTTTCGAATATGTTAAGTCAAGAAATCCCCCTCCCAATCTTGACCTAAGTACAAGGGTTGGTAACAAAGAAGACAGGCAACAAGACCCACAACTCAATCCAACTCGATACTCACTTCCGCCACTCAAGTCTCTGCATGAGCAACCTTACACATCCAAGATCGAATCGAGTCATGCTGACTTCTTAGCCACCACACAAGTTCACTAACAATGATCATATGTTTATGAATATACAAGGATGAGAGTTAGCTGCCACATCTTGAACACAGATCATACCTTTGACTTGCTACCTTATCACACAATCAATAACCAGATAATTTTATAGTCAGGCCACCAGAAAACATCCGTAAGAAATTGTTAATTGAACCTCAGTTTTACTAAGAACTGTAAGCACTCAAAACCAGCAATTCTGTCACACAAAAAAAGCTTGATAGCTTTCAGGAAGTTTCAGAATGTAAGACGTTCATCTCATAAACAGAAACATACGTCATTGCAAGAAGAATTAAAAGCTGCATGACCATGTGGATAATGTTCATCTGTTGGCTGTTGGCATATACAACACATAAGATTAAACATAAAAGTTTAGTTTCATCTTAAATCGATGTTCAGCTTAATTTGCCACATAAATATAATCTATTATCGAGAAATCAGCATTGCACACACAAACACACATTGGTGAAGACTTAACATACACTGATCCTCTAGCATTGGTGCAAATCGACTAATTAGGATTCGTCATTTGCTTTGTTATTGCAAAGTGTTCTCCAATCAACAAATGCACAAGGTTGGATACAACAAGCAGCAAAAAAGAGAGTTGTAAATCCAAGGAATGAATCAAATTCGTGAAGTTTCAGAAATCTTTATAGAGAAACAGCTCACCTTATTTCTCTTAGGTTTTCTTCCCAGGATGCATCTTGCGTGGGGGATGCAGAGAGGCCGGCGATGACGCGTCTGGCCAGGCTTCTCCAACTGGAGCAGAACCTGTGGCAGCAGAAGATGAGAAGACGATCTCAACGTTATTGCCTGCTCCTGCACCCAAACTAAAACATGTTATCCATTCCTCAGTGGCAGACAAATTGGAGAGATCAACAAATTATATAATACTGGTCAAAGAAGCATAAACCCATTCGATTAGCATGCACAAGATACCATACATACCACCGACCTCTTTTCTACCCCCATATCACATCACCATCGACTCTTAGATCTAAACCCTAAATAAAAGAGAAACGCCCATGAAAGGGCAGAGTGAATCACAACACTGGGACTATCAGGCCCGTTCACCCCGGATGCGGCGGGCGAGCTGGATATCCTTGGGCATGATAGTCACCCGCTTGGCGTGGATGGCGCAGAGATTGGTATCCTCGAAGAGACCCACGAGATATGCCTCGGCGGCCTCCTGCAGCGCCGCCACCGCAGAGCTCTGGAAGCGCAGGTCGGTCTTGAAGTCCTGGGCGATCTCACGGACCAGACGCTGGAATGGCAGCTTCCGGATGAGCAGCTCCGTGCTCTTCTGGTACTTACGGATCTCACGCAGAGCCACCGTCCCGGGGCGGAAGCGATGTGGCTTCTTCACGCCGCCAGTCGCCGGGGCCGACTTCCGCGCCGCCTTCGTCGC
Organism: Musa itinerans; assembly: GCA_001649415.1. Lineage (NCBI taxonomy): Eukaryota > Viridiplantae > Streptophyta > Magnoliopsida > Zingiberales > Musaceae > Musa > Musa itinerans. The sequence goes on from LVTN01000354.1 coordinate 220,225, forward strand.
CAGCTGCTTCCGCGGGGCCTTCCCGCCGGTGGATTTCCGGGCCGTCTGCTTCGTACGCGCCATCGCCGAGGGCTCTGAATCAAGAGGTGGATAAAACTTCTTGGTCGGACGACGGGATGCGGATCGAGATGGGATGGGGAAGACGGAGCGGAATGGCGGGTATTTGAAGAGCGTATTCGAGGCGGGTACTCGTGGAATTCGAAAATATTTGGGTGTGTTTCCGAGGCGGGAGTCGATATGGATCGTCAGATTAGGCCTCAGCGAATGGTCAAGATTTCCTGCTGATGTAGCACACGGATCGCGATCACCTACACCTGACAACCCACGTAGCTTAAAATAAACCATCACTGGCCACCACCATGATGGCCAATCGGTATGCCTAACACGTAGATAGATTATTTTAGTTCATCCCATTGGCTGTTGTCACTATATATCTATGATCAAGATAGTTCATCCCACTGACCATTAATGAGTTAACATGTGAGCGAGTTGAGGGATTATGAAGTCATAAGACGATAAGACGAGAAGAAGCTTCCTGCTTCCTGAAGGGGGGCTCACGAGACTAAAGTCGAATTGAACAGTCAAAACGGACCCGCTTCCTAGTCTGCCAGCCGTCCGATTGAGATCGAGCGTCAATGATCGATTTCGCGTCCTAGTCTCACTTATCCCGTACTCGGCGTGCGGTCCCCTCGAAGCAGTACCAGCACACACCTTCCCCCCCGCCACCCATCACCGTCCGTGCTCTGATCAAATGGCTGAGAATAACAGACGCGGTGGTGCTTCACATGATGCCATCTGTCGAATTTGATGTTTACGTTTTGGCCCCTAACAACGTCGAAGTTACAAACGACACCCGCTTATTGTGTACCCGAAATCTTATTAGCCTCTTGATTGGAGGGTTTTGTGGTCCAATGAGATGAGATGAGCGGACTGGAAAGGTAAGAACGTAAGTAACGGATTCGGGTGTGGAAGTAAGTTTGTTTACTATCATTCTCTTAAAGTCCACCAACCAATTCCACCGTCCATTGCTTTTTGGGTTATCGTGTCCACCATCCGATCTGTGGAGATCAGAGATGGACCCGAGCGGCGCGCCGACGACGGCCGCACATCGGTTCGGACAGATCCCGCCGCAGCCGCCGCCGAATCCACGCGGGGGCACCGTTGCCGGAGCCCACCGGCGGGCTCTCTCCGAGACATTCCTCCACCTTCCCGACGACCTTCTCTTCGACACCGATCCCGACTGCGGCATCTCCGACATCGACTTCCCGTCGCTGTCCGACGACAACGTCTCCGGCGGTGGCGACATAGGAGGATGCCCGGCGCCCCTCGCGGTGGCCCCGGCCGGGAGGCCCGTCCCGGGGACCCACCTTAGGAGCCTGTCGGTGGACAACGCGCTCTTCGAGGGGATGGGGTTCCAGGCCGGAGCGGCAGCCGGAGGCGGCGTTGGAGGAGCGCAGGAAAGGAGGGGACACCACAGGCGGAGCGGATCGATGGACGGGTCCATCTCGCCGTTTGAGGGGGAGTCGGCGCCGCCGCTGTCAGACTACGCGAAGAAGGCCATGACGGCTGATAAGCTCGCGGAGCTGTCGCTGCTCGATCCCAGAAGAGCAAAAAGGCATAATCTTCTTTCCTCGCTTCTGTAACTTTCGAAGAACTTTTGTGTTCTTTTGCTTTCCGACGACATGTGATTCGATTTCTGGGTTAATTGCGGATGTTTCAGTTACTAATTTCTGCATAGAGTTCAAATCATCTCCTTTGCTTCTTTCGTACCTTTCAAGAACTGATCCTTTTTTCGTTTCCAAAACGCTGTGATTTGATTTTTGGGTCGATGACGTTTGTTTTAATCAGTAATATCCATATATTACTTCAAATTGGAGTTGAGGCCTTCTTGTTTTTGGTTTATTGTAATTTGATGGCAGTAAGATCCATTTCTCCTGTTTACTCTGAATTAATTTGTGTTTTTCTCCTTTCCCGCATACTCCTAATTCGTTATATTCACTTCATGTAGAAAAATCTGATATTTGCTCATTTTTCAATCCTTTTTTTGTTAGATTAATGTGTCGAGTGTCACTCAATTTGGCTTCATCCTACGTACCAAGTTATGGTAAAAGATGTTTACTTATCTATAATTTTGAGAATTTTTTTCCTATTTCTTGCTATAGGATTCTTGCGAACAGGCAATCCGCTGCACGATCGAAGGAAAGGAAGGTCCGTTACACCAGTGAACTTGAACGGAAGGTGCAAACACTTCAGACTGAAGCAACCACTCTTTCTGCACAGCTCACGCTTTTACAGGTGTGAACCTCTGATGGGCTTCCACTGTCTTTTGATATTTAGATATTGGCAAAATTTTCGTGTTCCTCTCGGGATTTCTTTGGTTTAGTCAAGCCGGATTGCATTCCTTTTTCTCAGTGGTTGAATATAATTGATGTCCTTTTGATGTGATGTTGCTAGTGATCATTATATTGCAAGTGTATGCATATTGCAAATTATTTTGTGCTTTTAGCATAAAAAATGAACTTACAGTTTGTTACTTTGTTTACTGTTTACTGGTTGAGCATATATATTTAACTTACAGCTTATTACTAATAGTAATCAAAGTTTATTTATCTTCTTTTTTCATGTTCTCTCTTCGGAGGTTTCTCTTTCCTCTAGGATATGTGAAATATTTAACTTACAGCTTATTACTATGCTAGTTGTGAAAACCTTATCTTTCATGCTAATAGTAATCAAAGTTTATTTATCTTCTTTTTTCATGTTCTCTCTTCGGAGGTTTCTCTTTCCTCTAGGATATGTGATTTCTAACAATCAAATACTTGGATACAGTTGTTTATTCAAATTATGAGTTTTACAACCATTGTCTCGGTGCATACCATGGAACATCTATATTTTCACTGCACACGGCCTTTTCTATTTAATAGTATATCATGACTGAATTTTATAGCATGGATGTATAAGATAAATGCTCTTGTATTTTTAACAGTCACTACTATTAAAACCTTGCATTTGTCGTGGTTCTTCTTCTCGATAAACGAAGAAATTTATCTAGTAGCATAATGAAGTGTAACAACCGAGGGTTGAACAAATATGATTTCAGTTCCTTGTTCACAATCATCGAACATAGAATTAATAGCCTAGCAATTAAATCAGGAAGTGTTGCATGATTAAGTAGGAAATGTGAAACATTTGTTTCTAGAAACAGTTAAGGTTCTGCATTGAGATAAATCCAGTTTTAATTCCCATCCTATTCAATTGTTAAGATGATTATGTATTTGCTTTCTACATCCTCACAGGAATTTAAATATATATAATATTTGTTTATCTCTTGTCTTCCACAATTATCATGTCTCACATTTCACATTCCTTAGGGTTCTTTCCACAAGATCAAATTAATGGGCTTACTTTTTAACAATTGAATTGTTTTTTTTTAAATATATTACTGTTATTATTTTTCAGAAGACAAAAGCACAGTGGTTTAATGTTTGACTCTTTGGTAATGCAGAGAGATACTACTGATTTGACTTCTGAGAACAGGGAACTCAAGTTGCGCTTGCAGGCCATGGAGCAACAAGCTCACCTTCGTGATGGTATGTGTTCTTGATGTTTGCTAATCTAAGCTCAGTTAATCTTGAGCTTTCTTAGTGCATTTGAAGCTTAAGATGTTCACCAACAAAACCAAGCAAGTATTCCCTTCTAGTTATACTGCTGAATGGGTAGAAGAAAATTGTATATCGTGTTAAGTAATTGTAATTAACTGCAATGATATCTGTCTGATGACCTTTAACTATTTATAAAAATTGTATATCGTGTAGAAGAAAATTGTATAAAGATGTTTACCAACAAAACCAAGCAAGTATTCCCTTCTAGTTATACTGCTGAATGGGTAGAAGAAAATTGTATATTGTGTTAAGTAATTGTAATTAACTGCAATGATATCTGTCAGATGACCTTTAACTATTTATAGAAATCATAAAATGAAGCCATGCATCAGAAGATTTCTTGGCAAAAGATACAAACATGTCCCTGTAACAGTTTAGATTTGGTCTGTTGTTGTAGTTTACTGCTTATTATGTTTGGAAGTAAAATTTGGTATGGAAACCACAGTACAGTGCAGCTTAGATTAGGAAAAAACCTAGATGACAATGATTAATCTTCCACTTGTTCCCATGCTTCCAACATTGGTCTTTGGGCACATAAATGTTATTTTGTTAGATAATTTGACTCTAAGCAGAGTGAAAGAAAGACACTTTCCTAACATGGCTCATGAATGCTCCATAGCTTATAGACTTTGGAAAAAAGTAGATGACCATGAATTCATCTTCTACCTGTTCTTAGGCTTCCACCATTGGTCTTTGGGCACATAAATGTCATTTTGTTAGAAAATTCGACTCTAAGGAGAGTAGACAAAAGACACTTTCCTAACATGGCATGCCATGCTCTGCATTTTAGACTCTGGAAAAAACTAGATTACCATGATTTAATCTTCTACTTGTTCTTATGCTTCCAGTGTTGGGCTTTGGTCACACAAATGTCGTTTGTTTATAAGCAGAGTAAAAGAAAGATACTTCAGTTCCTAGAATGCCAGGTCATGCCTGACAAACACAAAGCTTCATACATATATCAGATAAATAAGCAAATAGAAAGTCAAATATTTTGTACTAGTCAAACAAGTTTTCTGATTAATCATCTTGTAGAGGGAAACTGAAACTAAGTCCAAAGCACCGAGAAGTGTGAATTGTCTGATGGTCCAAGCTCAAGAACCCACCATTTGCTGTGGATTATACTGTGGAGGTTGCTGTTGCCATTTTCTTTAACTGTCCTAATTGTGTTTGCGATTTATACTAGTTTTATAAATCATCTGTAGAAAAGCTTTTTAAGGATTGTAATAGTTTCTTTTGTTCTAAAATTGGTGCCATGGTATCACCGGTGTGCGAGTAGGAAATGATATGCCAGTTCCCTGGGGTTGCACTAACATGCCAGTTCCCTTTTAAGTTCTTTTTTGTTTTTTTTTCCCCCTAAGATGTGAAGTTTCCTGCCAAATCTTGTTGCTCAGGACTCCTGAACCGGAGCGCAAAATGCCATCTGCTACCTGGAGGTTCTAATTGTGAAGGTTGAGTCGTGGTGCATTATGTTGCCGATCATAATCTTTTCTTTCATGATGCAGCTTTGAACGAGGCTTTGAGGGAAGAAGTGCAACGGCTTAAAATAGCAACTGGTCAGCTTCCAAATACGAATGGAAATCGTTTTAACGGAGGGATTCAACAATCTGTACCAAACTACTACTCTCAGCCACAGCAGTTGCGTCCCCCAAGTGGGCGTCAAGTTCAGCATCTGCATCCATCTCCGACGCAAATGTCTTCCAATGGTCAGTCACTTAATGTCCATTCCCCAGGTGATCCCATGGACTACATGTGAGAGCAAACTCCATGACATAGATGGATCTCAAGTAAGATAAATTAAAGGACATTTATGCTGAATGTATCTCGTAGTACTTCCTTTAGGGAATTGTTGTTCTTTGTACCGTCAAGCTAAATATTGATATGAACAGTATGCTGGTCACTATTATTCTGTATAGAGCTGATAGGGAGATTCATATCCACATGATGATCTCTTATTTATTTGTTTCTCCATTGGAATGTGTAACACTGTTGTTGGTTAATGGAATGATCTCAATCTGCCTTCATCAGGTGTTTTTCTGCAATTGAAAACACTTTATCGAAATTGCTGCAATGTTTTCTTTCAGAAGAAAATAAATGTTGGATGTTTTATTCTTGATCAAATCACGAAACATTACTTCTTATGCATACTGCAGAGACAGTTCTCCTGCCCGATCTCTGCAGCGATACAAGGAGACGGGCGGCTCCTGTCTCGGTACCAGGCGGATCTCCCGGCGACCAGCTCGTCCAAGAAGTCGTCGAGCTTCTCGATGGTGACGCTGGGCATCACGACCACGTGGGCGATGTTGCCCTCGCAGGCGAGCTGCCACCGGCGGACGAACCCTTCATCCTTGGGCCGCTCGAACACCACGGTGCTGCTGAGCGGGTTGAGCATGGCGCCCACCCCCGCCGCCATGAGCCGGTCCCTCAGGTAATGCGCGTTGCGCAGGCACTTCTGGACCTCCTTCCGGAATCCCCGGTACCCCTTCCGGTTGAGGGTGTACCAGAGGAAGAGCGGGGCGTGGCCATTGCGGCTGCCCATGATGGTGGCGTCCCTGGACGCCAGGTATTCGACGTTGCTCGCCAGGGCATTGATGTGCTTCAACCTCGTTATCTGGACGCCGCAGGGCATGGGGCATCCCACGAACTTGTGACCCGACACGCTCACGCTCCCTATCGGCTTCTTAAACGTCACCTTGGGTGCCTGTCCAATTACCGGTATCAGAGTGATGTTGGAACCTTTGACATACTAACTACGTCTGATAGGCACATACACGCGTGACGAAGGGCATCATGAGTCCAAACAGAGCACCATCACAATGAATGTAGAATCTGTCCTTAAACCCACTCTCCTCGAGAGTCTGTATGAGCACATCGAGATCATCGACTGCTCCCTTCACAGTCGTTCCTACAGAGCACTAAGAGATGAGATTAAGAAGGTGGAACGATGGAGGAAAACATGGAGGACTCACTCACCGATGTTGACATTTAAGATGGCCGGTTTGTCCTTGTGATCCAGCAGCTTAGCTCGAAAATCCATGCAGTCGATCTCGCCCGATGTCAGAGTGTCCACCTTCACGCACTGCATCCTGTACATCCTTGCTGCTTTGAACACCGAGTAGTGAGACTCCCTCGACGCGTAGAGAATCCCATCCGGAAAACTCTCCCTCCTGCAACACCATTTGGAAGAAGACGATGGGGTTGTGTTGTGGAGAGATGGTGGTATGGGAGACGGGCACGAACCCCACAAGAATGCCGTGAAGGTTTCCTTCGGTGCCGCAGTTGGTGATGTAGCCCCAGTATTCGTGCTTCTCCAGCTCCCAGAGGCGAGCGAACCAGTCCAACACGCCCACTTCGAACTGCCTGGAGTGCACGCCGTAGTTGCTCTCGATGAAGGGATCGCCGAGGTTGTTGATGGAGAAGTGCTGCAGCTGGCTCAGTGCCCCGTAGTCCAAGTCCAGATTGTATGGGTAGCCTGCGGAGGACCAGAAAACAGAGGGAGTTAAGAGGAGATCTCATGGGATTATAGCATGGAGGTTGAAGTCGAAAAGGAGAACAACCCAAGTGATGCTTGGTCCTTTCGACGAGGGATTTGCGGTACTTGGCGAGCACGCTGGCCATGTAGCCTTCTCGCTCCCCGGTGAGCTCGTCGTCCGACTCCGGCTCCTTGATGGCGAAGGACACGGTGTGCATGTTCCTCCCCAGCACGATCGCCCTGTCCTCGCCGGCCCCGTTCGACTCCGACGCCTTTCCATTGGCGAGCTCGAGCTCCTCCGGCCACAGCAGCTCCGTCTTCTCATCCTCCTCCTTCCGCGAGTCCATGAAACTGTTGCCCATGCTTCCCACCATGTCTACCCCTCAAAAAACGCACAGTTAGTAACAGAGAAGGCGCAGAACTGAGAAGGGACAGAGAGCGGGAGCTGCGGCGGCGGAGGGAGTGGAGGAGGAGGAGGAGGAGCGAGTATTTATAGGGATAAACGGAGAGATATTTCGACGTCTGCGTTGTAATTTACCGTCGTCTTCTCGGGACAGGTGTGAACAGTCCAGACTCCATAATTGTAGGACAAGGTCGGTGCTACCTTCCGAACCACGCCGTTCACATCCACCTGCCTTCTGATTGGATAACAAGACGGTCCCACGTCGCCGCGCCGCGGGTAGAATACAATAGCGAGTGCCGTCCAAGTAGAACGGAGACGTTCACGTCGTCGGCATGGGTTCGGTCCGCTCTCGTCTCCACGTGTCGCAGCACGTGCAGAATTCCTGTGGACGAAGGCGACGGCTGATGTGGCCATCCACGAGCCATCGAGGCCACGTCATCTCATCCACCCTTACCTCAATCATGGCGACATGGATGTGGACCACGATGCCATTTATTTCCGTACCCATCCTGGCTTCGCCCGCCACGTGTAATACAAGTAGGCATCACGCGTCAATTCGAACCTATGATAGTGATACCACACATCAGCTTACTTGAGCCACGTCGGAAAGGATAGGCCCCACTCCACGTCCATAAACAAATAAAAGGATCAAATAAATAAATAATCCAAAGGGCGAATACAAAAGCTACGCACATGGAGGAGGAGGAGACATTTCCTTTATTTATTCGCATGACTAACACGCATGAGATATTAAAATTGACCAGATTCCGTGGGTCTGAATTATTATTAGGTGGAGTCAATCTGCAATATCTTTTTGGGAAAAAGTATTTTTATTTTTCTTTTCTTTTCCAGCATGGTTATTCGGGAACGTAATAATGATTTTTGGCTTGCGTGGCATATCGATACTATTGGGCCACGTCACACACAGATCATTGATTCCATCCACAATGAGCTACGCGCCATCTAAGATATAAATATGTTACTGTGAGAGCTTCAACGAATCATAGGGTGAATTGATTGCTGTCGCAAGCATGATCGACTCATCCACGCTGTTTGACGGAGGAGTCGACAACGACAGTTGTAGGCCGATTAACTCGCCAAAAGAACGTGAGATGTTGGCGGTCACGAGATTAACGCTACATTTTATCGCGATATGGTGCCACCGGGGACACATTACGTGGATCCCAATCGACACTACCGACCCCTGTACCGCATGAGATCCTTCCGTGCAGGCCCAACCGTATCTTGACACGTACTGTTGTAGATTGTGGTGGCTGGTTTGGGCCTTGACGTGTGAACCGAACGTAATCTTGAGATTGAACCGGTCGGTTCAAGTTTTGTGGGTCGGTCTGAACCGGAATAATGTGTGCAGAATTGATTTGTAGGTGGCAATTCAATAAAGATGTTGTGAGTTATTTTCGTTAGTTTTAGTGTGTAAAAATTTGATGAAAGAAATAATTTCTTTATATCATTAATAAAGAAATAATTTATTTATAATAGATCTTACAACAGAGGAGAGGAGGGTGAAAGATTTTCTTGTACAACTTAAAGGTAAGAGCGACAAAGATCGGAAAGAACTTAAGGGAAAGTGTATGAGTATTATTCATTTTTATATCATTAATAATATTATTGATAATATCATTGATAATGATTTCATCATAGTTATTTGATATAAGCTTGAAAAGTTTCATGTGACTATAAGTTTGAAAAGTTTAATTGACAAGTTATGTCTGAAACAAAAGTTATATAAATTGAGGATGAAGGAATGTGGAGATTTGATAGAGCATATGAACATATTCAAATAAATATTTGATCAATCGAAGAAAATTGATGTCAAAATTGTTGAAAAAAAAAAGGTCATTGTTGCTTCTTACATCGCTTGCTAACTTCTATGATAATTTTATAAAGATAATACTCGGAAGCAAGTGGAAGAAATTTTAGTATCTTATGCTATAAAGAAAAAAGATAAATATAAGAATATTGATGAAAAGACATTAGCTACTTAACATGGAGGTCGACGAAGAGGATTTTTTTATTCTGGTGGATCTTAGCATGGTAGGGTGAGATCAAGAATCAATTTTTTTATATATAATATTAAATGTTATAATGTAAATAGTATAAACATATTAAGCAAAATTATATGAAGAAAAAGAAATAAAAAGAAGAGGCCTATGAGTGCTCTCTTGTAACGAAGATATTTTCACAATTTCTAATAGTAACGATGTATATTTTCAAATGAGTTGGTTTTTAGATTTTGTTTGTGTTACTCATGTTTACTTTTAGAAGGATTTGTTTTGATTCACTAAATGACAAAATGATTAGTAAGTTAAGTTTGGACAATGACTACGGTAGAGTCATAAGTGTCGATAAAATGAAGATAAAAATGATTGATGTTGTGATGTATACTTTCGAAGATATGACTTAATGCAAAGGAATCTAATTTTACTTAAGACTTTTAGATTTCCAAAATTATAACTAAAAGCTAAAGGTAGAATTCTAAAAATTACTTGGGTTTGTATGATCTAATGAAAGAATAATTATATTAAAGATTGTACCATCTGAAATAAAGCATATTAAAGACCTTAAAGGGTTGAAAATAGGTTGCATGTGCATAGGATAGTCAGTACTTATGGCTACGAGCTTCATTTGCAATACAGAAAACGAAAGATAATATTTATGATTTTTAGGATACAAACGATTGCAAGAGAAAAAAAATCCTACTAGTGGTAAGATTATGAGATATAGGTTTCTCTAACGAATTAAGGAATCAACTAGTGCTACTAATTCAATTTTAACTATACAAGATACATTGGCGAGCTTATTGGAATCAAGTGTTGGATCATGAACTAATTCAATTTGTATAGGTATAATGAATTTTTCAAGCTGTTGGTTCAATTTTTGTAGGAGAACATGATGATCTCTTATTTATTTGTTTCTCCATTGGAATGTGTAACACTGTTGTTGGTTAATGGAATGATCTCAATCTGCCTTCATCAGGTGTTTTTCTGCAATTGAAAACACTTTATCGAAATTGCTGCAATGTTTTCTTTCAGTGGAAAACAAATGTTGGATGTTTTATTCTTGATCAATTCACGAAACATTACTTCTTATGCATACTGCAGAGACAGTTCTCCTGCCCGATCTCTGCAGCGATACAAGGAGACGGGCGGCTCCTGTCTCGGTACCAGGCGGATCTCCCGGCGACCAGCTCGTCCAAGAAGTCGTCGAGCTTCTCGATGGTGACGCTGGGCATCACGACCACGTGGGCGATGTTGCCCTCGCAGGCGAGCTGCCACCGGCGGACGAACCCTTCATCCTTGGGCCGCTCGAACACCACGGTGCTGCTGAGCGGGTTGAGCATGGCGCCCACCCCCGCCGCCATGAGCCGGTCCCTCAGGTAATGCGCGTTGCGCAGGCACTTCTGGACCTCCTTCCGGAATCCCCGGTACCCCTTCCGGTTGAGGGTGTACCAGAGGAAGAGCGGGGCGTGGCCATTGCGGCTGCCCATGATGGTGGCGTCCCTGGACGCCAGGTATTCGACGTTGCTCGCCAGGGCATTGATGTGCTTCAACCTCGTTATCTGGACGCCGCAGGGCATGGGGCATCCCACGAACTTGTGACCCGACACGCTCACGCTCCCTATCGGCTTCTTAAACGTCACCTTGGGTGCCTGTCCAATTACCGGTATCAGAGTGATGTTGGAACCTTTGACATACTAACTACGTCTGATAGGCACATACACGCGTGACGAAGGGCATCATGAGTCCAAACAGAGCACCATCACAATGAATGTAGAATCTGTCCTTAAACCCACTCTCCTCGAGAGTCTGTATGAGCACATCGAGATCATCGACTGCTCCCTTCACAGTCGTTCCTACGGAGCACCAAGAGATGAGATTAAGAAGGTGGAGCGGTGGAGGAAAACATGGAGGACTCACTCACCGATGTTGACATTTAAGATGGCCGGTTTGTCCTTGTGATCCAGCAGCTTAGCTCGAAAATCCATGCAGTCGATCTCGCCCGATGTCAGAGTGTCCACCTTCACGCACTGCATCCTGTACATCCTTGCTGCTTTGAACACCGAGTAGTGAGACTCCCTCGACGCGTAGAGAATCCCATCCGGAAAACTCTCCCTCCTGCAACACCATTTGGAAGAAGACGATGGGGTTGTGTTGTGGAGAGATGGTGGTATGGGAGACGGGCACGAACCCCACAAGAATGCCGTGAAGGTTTCCTTCGGTGCCGCAGTTGGTGATGTAGCCCCAGTATTCGTGCTTCTCCAGCTCCCAGAGGCGAGCGAACCAGTCCAACACGCCCACTTCGAACTGCCTGGAGTGCACGCCGTAGTTGCTCTCGATGAAGGGATCGCCGAGGTTGTTGATGGAGAAGTGCTGCAGCTGGCTCAGTGCCCCGTAGTCCAAGTCCAGATTGTATGGGTAGCCTGCGGAGGACCAGAAAACAGAGGGAGTTAAGAGGAGATCTCATGGGATTATAGCATGGAGGTTGAAGTCGAAAAGGAGAACAACCCAAGTGATGCTTGGTCCTTTCGACGAGGGATTTGCGGTACTTGGCGAGCACGCTGGCCATGTAGCCTTCTCGCTCCCCGGTGAGCTCGTCGTCCGACTCCGGCTCCTTGATGGCGAAGGACACGGTGTGCATGTTCCTCCCCAGCACGATCGCCCTGTCCTCGCCGGCCCCGTTCGACTCCGACGCCTTTCCATTGGCGAGCTCGAGCTCCTCCGGCCACAGCAGCTCCGTCTTCTCATCCTCCTCCCTCCGCGAGTCCATGAAACTGTTGCCCATGCTTCCCACCATGTCTACCCCTCAAAAAACGCACAGTTAGTAACAGAGAAGGCGCAGAACTGAGAAGGGACAGAGAGCGGGAGCTGCGGCGGCGGAGGGAGTGGAGGAGGAGGAGGAGGAGCGAGTATTTATAGGGATAAACGGAGAGATATTTCGACGTCTGCGTTGTAATTTACCGTCGTCTTCTCGGGACAGGTGTGAACAGTCCAGACTCCATAATTGTAGGACAAGGTCGGTGCTACCTTCCGAACCACGCCGTTCACATCCACCTGCCTTCTGATTGGATAACAAGACGGTCCCACGTCGCCGCGCCGCGGGTAGAATACAATAGCGAGTGCCGTCCAAGTAGAACGGAGACGTTCACGTCGTCGGCATGGGTTCGGTCCGCTCTCGTCTCCACGTGTCGCAGCACGTGCAGAATTCCTGTGGACGAATCCGACGGCTGATGTGGCCATCCACGAGCCATCGAAGCCACGTCATCTCATCCACCCTTACCTCAATCATGGCGACATGGATGTGGACCACGATGCCATTTATTTCCGTACCCATCCTGGCTTCGCCCGCCACGTGTAATACAAGTAGGCATCACGCGTCAATTCGAACCTATGATAGTGATACCACACATCAGCTTACTTGAGCCACGTCGGAAAGGATAGGCCCCACTCCACGTCCATAAACAAATAAAAGGATCAAATAAATAAATAATCCAAAGGGCGAATACAAAAGCTACGCACATGGAGGAGGAGGAGACATTTCCTTTATTTATTCGCATGACTAACACGCATGAGATATTAAAATTGACCAGATTCCGTGGGTCTGAATTATTATTAGGTGGAGTCAATCTGCAATATCTTTTTGGGAAAAAGTATTTTTATTTTTCTTTTCTTTTCCAGCATGGTTATTCGGGAACGTAATAATGATTTTTGGCTTGCGTGGCATATCGATACTATTGGGCCACGTCACACACAGATCATTGATTCCATCCACAATGAGCTACGCGCCATCTAAGATATAAATATGTTACTGTGAGAGCTTCAACGAATCATAGGGTGAATTGATTGCTGTCGCAAGCATGATCGACTCATCCACGCTGTTTGACGGAGGAGTCGACAACGACAGTTGTAGGCCGATTAACTCGCCAAAAGAACGTGAGATGTTGGCGGTCACGAGATTAACGCTACATTTTATCGCGATATGGTGCCACCGGGGACACATTACGTGGATCCCAATCGACACTACCGATCCCCTGTACCCCATGAGATCCTTCCGTGCAGGCCCAACCGTATCTTGACACGTACTGTTGTAGATTGTGGTGGCTGGTTTGGGCCTTGACGTGTGAACCGAACGTAATCTTGAGATTGAACCGGTCGGTTCAAGTTTTGTGGGTCGGTCTGAACCGGAATAATGTGTGCAGAATTGATTTGTAGGTGGCAATTCAATAAAGATGTTGTGAGTTATTTTCGTTAGTTTTAGTGTGTAAAAATTTGATGAAAGAAATAATTTCTTTATATCATTAATAAAGAAATAATTTATTTACGATAGATCTTACATAGGAGGGTGAAAGATTTTCTTGTACAACTTAAGGTAAGAGTGACAAAGATCGGAAAATAACTTAAGGTAAAGTGTGTGAGTATTATTCATCTTTATATCATTAATAATATTATTGATAATATCATTGATAATGATTTCATCGTAGTTATTTGAGATAAGTTTGAAAAGTTTTATGTGACTATAAGTTTGAAAAGTTTAATTGACAAGTTATGTCTGAAACAAAAGTTATATAAATTGAGGATGAAGGAATGTGGAGATTTGATAGAGCATATGAACATATTCAAATAAATATTTGATCAATCGAAGAAAATTGATGTCAAAATTGTTGAAAAAAAAAAGGTCATTGTTGCTTCTTACATCGCTTGCTAACTTCTATGATAATTTTATAAAGATAATACTCGGAAGCAAGTGGAAGAAATTTTAGTATCTTATGCTATAAAGAAAAAAGATAAATATAAGAATATTGATGAAAAGACATTAGCTACTTAACATGGAGGTCGACGAAGAGGATTTTTTTATTCTGGTGGATCTTAGCATGGTAGGGTGAGATCAAGAATCAATTTTTTTATATATAATATTAAATGTTATAATGTAAATAGTATAAACATATTAAGCAAAATTATATGAAGAAAAAGAAATAAAAAGAAGAGGCCTATGAGTGCTCTCTTGTAACGAAGATATTTTCACAATTTCTAATAGTAACGATGTATATTTTCATAAGAGTTGGTTTTTAGATTTTGTTTGTGTTACTCATGTTTACTTTTAGAAGGATTTGTTTTGATTCACTAAATGACAAAATGATTAGTAAGTTAAGTTTGGACAATGACTACGGTAGAGTCATAAGTGTCGATAAAATGAAGATAAAAATGATTGATGTTGTGATGTATACTTTCGAAGATATGACTTAATGCAAAGGAATCTAATTTTACTTAAGACTTTTAGATTTCCAAAATTATAACTAAAAGCTAAAGGTAGAATTCTAAAAATTACTTGGGTTTGTATGATCTAATGAAAGAATAATTATATTAAAGATTGTACCATCTGAAATAAAGCATATTAAAGACCTTAAAGGGTTGAAAATAGGTTGCATGTGCATAGGATAGTCAGTACTTATGGCTACGAGCTTCATTTGCAATACAGAAAACGAAAGATAATATTTATGATTTTTAGGATACAAACGATTGCAAGAGAAAAAAAATCCTACTAGTGGTAAGATTATGAGATATAGGTTTCTCTAACGAATTAAGGAATCAACTAGTGCTACTAATTCAATTTTAACTATACAAGATACATTGGCGAGCTTATTGGAATCAAGTGTTGGATCATGAACTAATTCAATTTGTATAGGTATAATGAATTTTTCAAGCTGTTGGTTCAATTTTTGTAGGAGACAAAGTGAAAAAATACTTTATCAAGATGGAGATTATTATGGTTGTTAAGTATTTTTACAAGTTTTAATTATATTTAAATTAATTGATAGAGTCCTAATTAAATTAAAACTTCTTAATGAATTAGGATTTGTTCCTATAAATATACTTGTCTTAAAGTTTTAGTGAGAGAGAGAGACTTAAGGCATTTTAGTTACTCCTAACGATAATTTCTAAGGTTTCTAGAGAGACTTGAGAGAGTAATTTTTTAGGTTTATGTAAAAGATGTATAATAAAAATTATATTTAAGTGGGATAACTCAAGGTCCTTTTAATTGATCTTGAAAAATATGTTTTCCATTGACGTAGACAAAGATTTATTGAATCACATTAAATCTTGAGTCGACTTTTTGACATATTTTAGTTTGTTAATCCTTGAACCTATTTTTTTGGTTTTCGATTTTTCTTCTCTCTCCTCAACAAAGTGGTATCAAAGCACTCCTTCCGGAGGGAGAAAAGAATTCCAAAACTAAAAAAAATACTTAGAGATCAACAATCAAAAGAATATTAGAAAGTCTACACGAGATTAATGTGATTCAATAAATTTTACCTATTTCTATGGAGAAAATCAATTCTTCACCCTATAAGATCAATTATAAAACATTGAGTTATTCCCACCTAAGCACAAATTTTCTTGTAAACCCTCTCACATAAACTATGAAGAATTTACATTATTTTCTCATCCTCTTCAAAAACTCCAGAGAGAAACTCAAGAGTACCATAAGTATTTTTTATATTTTGCTCTCCCTACTAAAACATAGAGATACATAAGATATATCTTATATGAAGAATCAAATCTTAATTGTCATAATTTTTTTTTTCACTAAGACTTTTTCTTCTACTTGAATTTCTTATCCCATTTAGATACTGACTTCAGGAATCTCAAAATATTTGTCAATCTTAATAATATCTCTTTTAGTGATTGTTTCATTTATTATTATGCATCCTAAAAAGAAAATACTTTTGATTCATGCTTCTTCTAATATTCGTTATTTATTTTATTAAAACTAAAAGAAAATTTTCAAAGATCAATAAGCTTAAAACATATCAAAAA
>LVTN01000354.1:238605-277480 GCA_001649415.1 Musa itinerans
GGGAATCTTCTGCATTTCTTGAGTTTCCAAATTTCCTTTAGGGCATTGATTGAGACTGAACTTGTCTCCCTTTGC
This sequence comes from Musa itinerans, assembly GCA_001649415.1. Taxonomy (NCBI): domain Eukaryota; kingdom Viridiplantae; phylum Streptophyta; class Magnoliopsida; order Zingiberales; family Musaceae; genus Musa; species Musa itinerans. The sequence goes on from LVTN01000354.1 coordinate 238,681, forward strand.
GACAAGGGTGTCTCTTGATTTGTAATCATGCATGCCAAACCTTTTAAGTACTTTATCGATATAGCTCCTTTGTGATAATCCTAGAATACCCCGGGATCTATCTCAATATATCTGGATTCCTAATACAATAGAGGCATCACCAAGATCTTTCATCTGAAAATTTTTAGATAGAAATCTCTTGGTTTCGTACAATAAGCCTATATCATTTATGGCAAGCAGAATATCATCCACATACAATATCAGGAAAATAAATTTGCTCCCACTGAATTTGTGATACACACAATCATCAACAGCGTTCATCTCAAAACCAAATGTGATAATTACTTAATGAAATTTGTGATACCACCGATGGGATGTCTGTTTTAGTCTATAGATGGATTTTATCAATTTACAAATCATTTTCTTTGGATCTCCTAACACAAAGGATTCTGGTTGTACTATATAAATTATTTCATCAATGTTTCCATTGAGAAATGTTATTTTAACATCCATCTGATGAAGCTTTAAATCAAAATGTGTGGCTAAAGCCATAATTGTCCTAAAAGAGTCCTTCGTTGAAATCGGAGAGAAGGTCTCTTTAAAGTCAATCCCTTCCTTTTGAGTATAGCCCTTTGCCACAAGACGTGCTTTATACCTCTCCACATTACCTTTAGAATCCCTTTTGGTTTTAAAAATCCATTTACAACCAATGGGTTTCACACCTTCTGGTAATAGAACAAGTTCCCAAACTTTATTGTCTTATATGGACTTGTACTCTTGATTCATTGCTTCAATCCACTTATCCGAATTTATTGGGTCTTCGGTAGTTCAGGCAACCATGCTTTAAAACACTAATGTTAGTAGTTGCACTGGAGTTTAACCACCAAGTGTTTCTAGGTACTGAAGCTAAATTGATTTCAGAACAAACCAAAGGAACGTACATTTTTTAGCACGTCAAGCGTGATATTTGGCATAGTCCTTCTTCAAATGCCCAGATTTTTTACAGAAGAAACAAGTATTATCCTTATTTTGTTAGACCCTTATCAGCCTCATTCTTTCCAGATTTATATTTTCTTTTCTTGCCCTTATCCTTAGAGGTGTTGGCCAAGTTTGCACTTTCAATCTTTTCTTGCTTTAACATTTCTTCTTCTTGCACACAATATAAAATGAGCTCATTAAGAGACCATTTGTTCTTTTGGCAATTATAACTAACCTTAAACTGATTGAATTGTGCAGGGAGAGATATCAGAACCAAATGGACAAGTAAGTCCTCTGATAGGCTAAGCTTTAATGCTTTAAGCTTAGAAGCAAGATTAGACATTTCCATGATATATTTCCTTTGTCATTGTATCTCATGGTAAACAAGCTTTGAAGTAGAGTGCTTGTTTCCGCCTTATCATTTTAAAAAAAATGCTTTTCTATTTCGGTAAGAAAATCTTTAGCCTTGGTAATCTCTTCGGATACCGCACCCCTAAAGGCTTCTAGAATGTCACGCTTAATGATCATAAGACTCATGCGATTAGACCTGTCCCACTTCTTATATAGTCTCCTATCATCATGAGTACTATTTTTTGTAAGAGAAGTAGGTTGGTCTTCTCTTAGTGCAAGGTCCAGATCCATGCAGCCCAAAAGTTTAGAACCGGTACTGAATTGAGGTTAGCAAATATTTTTACAAGAGAACCTAAATAAGAGAACAATAGACAACCAGAAATTATGCTCATATTTATTACCATAAACTTAAGTAAATTCAAATAATGATATAACCCATCTCAAGATACCAAGTGCAACATTAATATCTTGTCTTTGGACTTCAATATTAATTGCTAGTGGTAGTCTTGTTGTAATGATCAAACACTGATAATAAGGCATGTCAAATGATAAATCCTTCTTTGGATTGATTTATCATTTACATGTATAACTTTATAATTGTTACGTGTTTATCATTACAGGTATGTATAAAATCCTGCCAATCATCAACCTTCCTTTGGGTCAGGTAATTACCGCATGGATATAAATACATAATACATTTAATATTTTCATGAGAAATGTTACATATGAGAGGTCACTTTCGTGACTTCATATATTAAATTACTCAATCTAATATTAAACAATCACTAATTGAATTTGAACCATATTAGTCAAATTAGTTTGACCTTAATTTGTTGATTAAAATATGTAAATGCATGTAAATCATTCAATTTATGTCAACAAACAACTTTATAGAACCAATATTATGTTTAAATCAATATAATATTGCAACAATATTATTATTAATTAAATTTACATATTGCAACAACATAATTAAACCAACATAATATTGTAACAATATTAAATTTACATATTACAACAACACAATTAAACCAACATAATATGGAACTTTAGATAAAATCCAAAGGAAATTTAGGACATTTATGCCTTTCAATGTAAAAAATGAATTTGCATACTGATGAATAAGAAAAGACACAAAGAGAAAAAGACATCTCAGAATTAAAGTGATATAACACTAGAAAAAGGCATATGAAGCATGCTATAGCATGATTACATAAAACCATCATCTTTCCCAACGATGATAGAACCAAATCACTTTAAAATACCGATGAAAACATCACTAAATACATAAAAACAAGCTTAGATGTTCATCAATCATTGTAGGAAATCTCTGATACCATTTCTCTGATACCATTTGTTGAGTTCTTTAACATATCATATATGGATAAAATAATTATTTTATAGAATAAATTTTGGTTCAAAAACATATTAAATATAATTTCAGAATGTTTTCATAAAACTTATTAAATCCACTATAATATGCATGAAATCTTACAACAACTAATAAATATATTAACACGGAAGCGTACTTGATGAATCCATTAGAGTATTTTCTGAATTAATCGGTGATTTGATCTTCCAATTACAGAGTATCCTTAAGAACTTTAGATTTCTCGATTTGATCTTCCAATTGCAGAATATCCTTAAGAATTTTAGATTTCTCCTTGATGAAGAGAAACTTCATTCGATTCTGCAACCGAGGACCATAACCTTATTTATAGTCATAACTGATGAATCTATAATTATAATTATATTCATAATTGATGAATCTGTAATTATGCCTCAAGAGTTTCATATTCCTAACTTATCTCGTCATTAGACTATCCACACAATTAATTTTCATAATAATAATTATGTTCCTTAATCAAATAATTTTATTTTAATTGAATCACTTTAATTTTAACTAATCAAAAGAATAACTTAACATATTTAATTATAACCCTTGAAATTCTAACACCGGGTTCGTCGATGGTGGGAACCGAAAACTGTACGGTGGGTGACGAGGACCGCGACCAGTAGTATGGAAGGCGGCGTTCGTGAGTTGGCGACGGCGGCGGCTGGTGAACACCGGTTGGTGTTGGCGATGGGTGGTAAACGGAATCGAGGCTCTGCATTGAGATGAGAGCGTCGCCATGAGAGCCACGAGGAGGGTGATGGCCTCCCTCAACCGCATGGTCGTCTCTCTGCAAGCCATGAATCGTGGACGCGTTGCAGGAGGCGGGGGTTGTGTGCTCTCGAAGCAGCCCTTCGTCCCCTTTATATCGTGGTTTCCCGAGGAGAGGTCGAAGTTGTCGGCCATGGCTGTGGGGAGAAAGTCCATGCCCGAGGAGAGTCAAGCTTCCATGAGCGCACTAAGAATGGCAGGTCCGAGCGCATGCGGAAACAGATACGGCGCAAACGATACGGTAAGCGAGAGGAGAATGGTGTAATGTAAAAGTGATAGCAACCTTTGCCTCATAGTCTAAACTAAATCCAATATTACTATGCATTTATTTCTTGTAGTTAGCATTATACAGTTTTGAGTTAAGAAAATAATTGAATACATAAAACTTATAATTATGATGAGTTTGCAAATGATACGAATGCCATTTAGAGTTTCAACTAATACAAATGATAATTAGCTAACGAAGATTAATAATTTGGAGTCTAGCGAGGGTCAATGTATATAATTTTATATTTAAATATAGAGAGATTATTTTGAACTGATGTTCGGGAATACAAATTTGAATAATATAATATGTTATATAATTATATATTTATAATTTTTAAGATTTTGTAATAACAAATATCTTGAACTTGAATTTAGAGTTAAAATTCAAAAATCACTTATTATGGAGGGATAAACATTAAAAGTTGACCAAAGTTTTTGACATCAAAACTTTTTCAAACTCAAAGGATTTTTTTTTCCCCACAAAGTCAAGGATATGGATTCTTACCTAAGCCCCCCCTAAAGACAGTGTTAAGTCTAAAAGAACCACTTGGGTTATTGATATTTAGATATCGAGCTTTCTAATCCATGAGAGAAGAAAAAGAAGATGACTTTTAGCTCGGAGAAGTCCCAAAAAACCTTAAAAAGTCAAGATAAAAAGAATATCATGAGATAATAAATACGAGATACAAATATTTTTTACCTTAAAAAGAATTTATCTCTTATCTAAGTTTTGAATACTTGATAATTTTTTTTCTTTTTATATGCAATGATATTTGAAAAATGAGGCAGGATCAAATTTGACATTATCAACCCTTAGAATATGTTTGCCCCCTCCCTCTTCTCTTCTTCACACTCATTCATGTAAGCATCTAATATGACTTCTCCATCTCCAAACAACAGTTTAAAAATGAAAAGTGTGTTGGTAATGATCATAAACATGATATAATCTAAAAATTAAACGACAGTTTATTTCTTTAATATTCTGTGAATAAAACCGACATAGTTTTGTGTTTGTGTGTATGAATAAGATGGCTTGTTTGTGACCCCATCCATTAAGGATGCATGTCGAGAGCACAAATAGTAACCGTTCCTTCACCCCCATACATCATCACGCCAAGTCTCTCGGTAAATAAGCACTGAACCACCGCTAACGTTATGCATGTTACAGTGGAATGGCCATTCGTATTGTTCGTGAACAAATACATTATGGCTAATGAGTTAGCACAGCTTAGTTCACAGGTTGATGTCGGGAGTCTTCGATCGTCTGAGCTGATTGCCGAGGTCGGGAAATTGGTTGGTGGCTCTTGTTCGAGACGTTGGTTGATGGCTCTCCACCGGGATCCCGGTCGGTGCATCGGAGGGAGGCGATCTCTCTTGATCGAGATGATCTTGCTTCGGGGATGGCGGCTCTCCTGTACAAAAGGTTCCATCGGGTGGTTACCAACTATGGCCTCTCGACAAGTAAGTCAGTGGGGTTCTCTTTTTCTCCCCTTGGGTCGGATGCCGACCATGAGCTCTTATACTACTGTACGAGGGTCGATCGTATATAGGTTTGGCGTGGTGGTCGATCCTCGAGGGATGATATGGTACCTTTGTGCGACCATTGTCTCGGGACATGTGGAACGGTGCCATGCGACGTCGTCCCGAGCTTATCGAGACGGGACGTACCGAGCGGTGTCTTGATACATTGTTGGCTCAGCACGTGGGGGTACTTCTCTTGCTGACTTGACTGTAGCCTAACGTGACATCGATTATGATGTGACCTGAGCTCAAAATATATCTTATCACACATCACTATTATTTGCGCATCATGTCTTATATGAACATCAACAAGTAAAAGTTAGATTCATCATTTTTGTATCACTTTTCATTAAAAAACTTTTTCTGTCCATTTACAAATTCTTTTTTGTTTTATTCTATTTTTGTCTGTGCATTTTCTGGTTTGTTGGTATCAGAAGGGGGTGATGTGGGTCGTCTTGGTATCGTACCCCGCGAGGCGGCTCTTGGAGTTCACGCGGTAGATCTTGAGCAGGTCCGCCGCCATCTGCCTCGCCGCCGGGGAGCACCCGCTCTGCATCAGCAGCAGCATCTTCGTCGCCCCTCCCTCCGCCGCGGCCACCGCCTCCACCGCCCGCCGGTCCCGGAACGCTTGGCACACGCTCCACAGCACCGCCACCGCCGACTCCGCTCCCTCCCTCCCGGCCTTCACCATCCTCGCCACCACCGCGGTGGCCGCCGCCGCCCCGTCCTCGCAGATCGCCGCCCGGCCCTCCGCGCACCCCGCGGCCGCCTCCATCACCCGCAGCGCCTTCTCCGCCGTGGCCGCCGGCGCGACCGCTGAGTTTGCCATCAGCACCCGCACCAGCGCTGGGACCACCCCCGCGCGGACCACCCGTGGGCGGGCCCGCTTCGCCGTCGAGATCCTCGCCAGGCATCCCAGGCCCGCCTCGACTGCCCGGCGATCCATCGCAGCTCCCTTCTCATCGGATGGCCCGATCAGCCGGACCAGCTCTCTGATAAGTACCTCTTCGGTGATCAGCACCTTCGTTCCCGCATCAGACGCGGCGATGATCGCGTCAAGAACAATCGCCGCGTCAATTCGCGACTCCAAGCCGTTGCCATCCCTCAAAACTCGAACCAAAGCTGAAACCGATCGATCGAGATCGGTGCAAAGATGGGAGACCGCGATCTTCTTGTTGCTCTCTTCGACGAAATCGGAGGTCAGGATCAAGGCGAGAATCCTAGCCACCTCCACCAAGCTCTCCAACTTGAAATCTCTTCGAAGGAGAAGAGACACGAGAACGGAGGCGCAGCCGCCGGCATTGACGAGGTCGTTCTTGTCGATATCGTCGACGTTGTCGGCGGAGAAGAAGTCGGCGAGATTGCGGAGCTGGGGCACGAGATCGTCGTCACTGGCGGAGGAAGAGGCGGAGCGGAGCTCGCGAATGATGCCTCCGGCGATGCGGCGGGAAACGAGAGGGGTGGGGGAAGCGGCGGCGGAGGCAGCGGAGGAGGACCAGACGTGGATGAGGCGTTGTAGGGTGAGATTGGGGACGAGGTCGGTGGAGGGGAGAGGGAGCATTGTGGCCGGACACGTGGTGTTTCCGGATTCAAGCCACCGTTGGATCGAGGCGCGGTCGTAAGTTACGCCGGTGCACAGGCTTACGGGTGACCGCATCACGTCCAGCGATATGGGGCACCGGAACGGGCTCGGTACCTTCACCTGCAATCCCTGCTCCAGCCTCTCTTGCTTCCTCCTCATCATAATATTTCCCTCAAACCTTCGCTTATTGTCTCTTTACTTACAGGTGTTCGAAGAGATTGCAGGAGAACAGTTATGGAAGCATATATGATGTTGGAGGAGGTAAAGGTTGGAAAGGTAGAGAATGCCTTCTCTACTACATATACTACTATTATTCCAAAAGATGCGTTGAACGGGGCAAGCTGGTTTGGTCTTTGGTCAAATGTGGATGATCGGAACAAAGGTGAGGAAAATGTTGGCTCGGGGTGGGCGAAACAACAGTAATAAATGTAGGAGAGGGACAGGGTGACATATTTTTCGTGGATTTGTCGGAGGCGCTTATACTTTATTTTGGTCGATGGCGTTTTGCTGGTCTTCCCAAGCGCAATAAATATGGGAGACTTGGAAACGGGCCAACGCGGACAACAATCACGTAGGAGACGGGCCCCACCTGTGCGGAAGAAGGTGCACGAACGCGACTTTGGGTTCTCGGGTACTGGTTAGTGGTTGCTTTCCTTTGACTCGTTTGGTTTCCGCGTTCTTATCGAACAAGTTTAAGCTTATCTGATATCATTCCTGTTGCAGTAGTCATAATGAAAGTTCAAGATTTCTGTTTGGGGGTGTTAATTCAACTTTAAAAATTAGTTTTTTTTTGTTTTAGTGTATAATTGCAACTTGTCCTTCATCGTGGATTTTTCTTGGCTTTTAATAGGAGCTTAGCTTGGGATTTGGCGTGAAGCTTGCTGGTTTTTTTTCTCTTGGTCAAACTCTCCTTCGAGTCTTTTGCTTTTGGGAGTCAAAAGAACTTATTTTTACAATCTAGAACCGAATACAGAAAAAAAACAATGGAAATTCTTAAGGCGAAGTAGGTGAAGTTTGACTAGGTTGCAGCTTGTGATTTGACAATTGAACATGATTGTAGTTTTCCCTGGAAAATTTGGATTGATGTTCACGTTTCAGCTAGAGTCGAGCTTAGAAATGATTTCTGTGTTCGTTTTACTATTTAGCTGAACACAATATTATGAAGCTTAATTGTATTCCATCTCACAAGAGCTAGAATTGTAAATTAAACAATATAATTTAAAATGAAGTCCTATGCCCATATGTGGATTCCAAATCATCCTTAATTTGCACAGTGTCAATAGGCTTCACCTGACCTCTAGTGTAAATCCTCTGGTCTAATATGTCATATATTCTGTCTATTCTTGTCAGCTGTTGTTTTTAATCCAATGCAAACCATCCATTTAGGATCATGTAGAAATCCAAAAGTTAAAGTCAAGTTCCAGCTATTCCCGTACATATGTTCAAAAACAGTGGACCTTTTTTTGTTGAGCTAGATTTGTTCATTTCATCTTCAATACTTGCTTAAGTCTTAATCATCTGGTCATCTCGTCTCAAACCATTAGTTTTTGTTTTGCTCTCTTTTTCTTGCATGTCTTTTACCCTCAAAAGTTTAACTATAGATTTTTTCCTTGGAAACATCAACGTGCAACTGTATGATTTCATATCTAAGCTCTATCACAAACCTAACTACAATTTCAGTGAGGTTTGATGTATGAGATTGTCTCAAATCAGTACCTAATGTCTGCAGAGTTTTCTTAACATCGTTGTTCGACGCATGTCCCATTAAAAATCATGAGGAGCAGTCCTTAATTGACTATGAATTAAAATGTTATTAAGTACAACTGTAACTTAGTTGTTCTTTTCTACTTATTGGGGTCAAAATATTTAGGTGGTATTCCAAGTGTTGCCACTTTCTTGTTGGGAAGCTTTAAATGAAAAATTCAAGATCACTTAGTGTAGTAGTCCCCACCTACGAGTTTGGTTCAAGGTTTCTAAGATGACAGCCTTGCTCAAGCTCACTCACTGTGAACTTCAACGTTTTCCCATTTGACAAGTCAAAGGCCCAAGTCAATGAAATTTTTGGTGCTTGGTTGGAGGAAGGATAACCCACGTCTCAGATCAAACTTCAGATGTTAGGTGGCTTTCATTTCAGACGAGCGGATGACATGGGAGTCAAAGTCCTTGACCATTTCAAAAGTGGGCCAGAAAACAACTGTAGAAGTCTAACAGTTTGACTTGGATTCCACCAAATGTTTTAAAAGTAAAGTAGTACTGATGCCTAAGAAAAGTATTCTATTAAGTTTGGACATCCTTTGTTATATTTGCAAAACGTACTTTAAGGTGTATATCCCTGTAGATATGACTATTCACATTTTGTGTCATCTTCCTATGGCCGACACCTCAACCATTGCACTACCATCAACATCATCCAACCATCCACCTGTCCATCTCCACACCCTCACCAAATCATGCAGGCTAGAAAACCTACAGAGAATGACTGATTGCCAGTGTCAGATATTTGGGTATTTTTACAGGCTTTAGAGTTCACACCATCCATCCATTCATTATCGTTGCTACTCTGTTGACCCAAAGGTTTTGCATATGGATCTCTGAAAATGGAACAAGCAACAACATTATTTATCTGAAGGTAGAGAAAAGCTAACATCATATTCCCGTTGAATTCTCTATTTTGTGTGGAGATCTATTATGCAACTTCCACCAAAGTTGATGTGATCATCCAAATAAACCTCATAAAGTTTGTGAGGAAGAGGCTAGTTATTGGAAGCTAAGGGCTAAGATTATGTGATTCAAAGTTGATGACCATGTCCATTGGAGGTTCATTATCTATGAATAATTTAAAATGTGATATGGGATTTTTCCACTGTAGCAACTATTGGCTCAAATGGTTTTTCTATTCAATCCTACCACACTGCATGATCCATGTATCTACCTGTCTCGTGAATCTTTTGATGCTTTCTAACATGGCCATCTTAATCTTTACCAAACCAACTAATTCATAGTTGTTACACCAAAAAGATTTATCCTGCACAATTTTGTCCATCCATCAGAAAGGGAATTCATGCATGAATACCTATGTCCTTGCAGCCATTAGTACAAGTACCACAAAGATGGTGTGGTGCTGAAGGTAGATTTTCAATAGGCTTTTGATATTATAAAAATACATTATTCAAACTACCTAAAAAATGGGGCTTTTGACAAAGTTTGATCAAATTAATTTCATCAGTTCTTGAATCACAGAAACTGTTGTGCTCTTGACCTGTGTTCTTGGCAAATGGTTGTTATGTCTTTGGAAGGGAGATCCATCATCTTCCTGTTTACCCTAACCATTAATCTAGAGTAGGATCCTAACTTGCATTAGAAGAAAATTTTGTTAGATGACTTCATGGAAACATTGTTGAGAAATGACTTTTATCGTATCATCCAGTATGTAAATTATGGGATTTTTTTTTTTTTTTGCCAAAATGGTATAAATTACTTGCTAAAACTTTACCCTTATTTTCCTTCTTTATAAGCTCTTAACTGGCATGCATATAATTTTTGAGATGTGATCAGCCATGTGTTTCTTGCTGCATACATAGTGTACTTCGTGAAAAACATGTGTGATTCTTGGTGGAGTGCTATAAGTCAACAGAGACTCTCTTCTACCCTCATCAATGCACTGGCTCTCTCCCTCCTAATCATCTAGCTTTTCATGGTTGCACATCTAAAAGTATCCAGCCATCACTGCAGCCATCCCTTTCTAGACGACTTCATCCATTCTTTCTCCACTGTTGCAAAGACAATCTCAACTTTTGCAGCTGCCCTAAGAAGAAGATAGTAGCCACTGATTCATGATGCTCTGTGATGAGGCCTTCATCACAGAGGTAGTGCTCCACTGTGCGCTTGTAGTGTAGTCAGCTTCCATGAGAAATGGAAGTCATTTTATCTACCACGAGAAATGAAAGAGTCTGGTTTTTTCTAGTCTTAGAATAAATGACCATCAAAGAATTGTCATTCCACTGATTTCTCGTTCTGCTGGTTGTGCTTTTAGATATATGTCAGACATTCAAGCCATGCTCTTAGATTCTTGTGAAATGACATCTGAATCACCATTAGTGTGGAAGTAGGGACTAGATTTGCATGCTGAAGCTCTATGTGGGACATGCTTGAATCGTGTTTTATTTGGAATTACGTTTTGTCCAATCACTTGATCACTCCCATTCATCATGCCCATTGTCTTTCGCTGAGAGTTTGTACCGGTGGTTCCTTGAGAGAATTTGAGTTTCTTCTTTGCTTGCGTGTGTGGAGGCAACTGACTAGTTTGGATTGTGTCTTATACTATGAATTTTGAACTGTAAGATTTAGACATGACTTTGTAGAAAAGTTGATTTCTTTTGAGCCTTTTCAGCTGTTTAATAAATCTCAACAGATTTTTTTAACACAATCATTCATTCAATATCATTAGACAAAAGTACAAGTTCATCTGGCACATCAAAAGAATTGTAAAGGCTCCAAAACTTAGATGCAGAAGTTGATCTAGAAAATTTGCAATCTTATGTACTTCATTGTTGTTCTCCCTAGTTATTTGGCTCCACTTTATCACATTTACATTCACACATCAAGGATTGTTCTTTGTTTGGGATAGGAACTATATCATCAACAAAGAGACCAAACACATGAAAATATTGTGATACTCATCTATATATCCTTTTGTAGTCCATCATGAGTAATCCAGAATTCTGACATTATCAGAAAGTCTGTAGCATGAACTGTTTGTTTTCCTCTCATGCTATCATTCCAACGATTTCAATAGGCGCTCGAGCGAGGCGAGGCAAGGCTCGAGCACCTCGCTTCATGTTAAGGCGATGCGCTTCAAAGAGGTGTCGCCTGGGCGCTCACCTGAAGCGCCCAACACCTGGGCTCGGGCGAGCGCCCGAGTTAAACCAGGCGACCCCGGTGCTTTAGTTGGTTCAATCGAACCAACTAAAGCATTTATATCAGCCTCCCAGCATCCCTCTCGCGACTTCCCCAATCCTAACCCTGCTCGCGATTTTGTCGCCGACATTTCCTCTCTATTATCACTGCCTCTCTCCGCTATCGCTGCTCTCCACTGCCACTATCATTGCTCGTTGCTACCACTGTCGTTGCTCACCGCTCCTATTGTCGTTGCTCGTTGCTATCGTTGTCGTTGCTCTTAGTTTGCAGCATCGATCTTACTCTTACGTTATGCTCTCGTTACCGTTGTCGCTGCTCGTTACTATCGCTATCGCTGCCGTTGCCACTATCGTTGCTCGTTGTTGCTGTCGCTACTTGCCGCTCTCGCTGCTCGCTGTTACTATCTTATTCTTACTCACTCTTCTCACATCGATTCGATAGTATACTATTAACAGTGTATTAATAGTATACTGTTAACTATACACTAGTAACAGTATTTTTTATTTATTAAATTAATAATATATTATTTTGATTTTAATACTACTAATTTTTATTTATTTGAAACTATTGTTATTATTTTGAATTTTGAGACTTTTTGTTAATGTGATATTGTGATTTTACAATATTTTCTTAATTTAATATCATATTTTTATTTAAATAATTATATTTATTAATTATATTATATAATTTTATATTTTAGCGTCTCGTTTCACTTAGACGCCTATGGTGTTTTTGGACCTTGGAGCCTTTTGACACCTAGCACTTTTTAAATCATTGTATCATTCATAAAGATTATAAATACTGAGCTAAGTTTAACATGAATTGACGCTTGTTATAAAAACTTATTCTTTCAGTATATACTGAGATAAAATTTGCTGATTGAACTTCAGCCTCTTGATCACCATATCTTTCCTTTCTTTATTAGCTTTAACTGCATGTTCTGGCTACATTGAGATAGATGTACAACTTCAGCTTTCAAGCTCGCAAGTCCTACTGGTTGCTATATGGATTTTGGGTAAGAAGCTTACAGTTAGCACATTCTTGCTTGGCATGATTTCTTTGGATGTTGCTACACGTACTATTTCCTTATATTTCTCAGTTTAATGTTCATGATGAGAATGAGTAGCATTCAGTGGCTGGTTATATCAGAAGATGTTTAAAAGGAGATCAGTTGTTGAATCTCATCAAAACAAAATTGGTTGCATAAGTTTTTTGTGCTATAGAAATCTCATATCCCTGATTTTGACAGTTCAAGAAAATCTAGACCTAGGCAGCTGTTGACTCTATGAATAACTACACTTTTGATGACTTGAAACCAATTATTCTAATAGTGGATAATTTGGAATTGCTTAATCATTGCTGAAATCGGGAACCTTCAATTATTTTTCAGTTAGATGTTTCGAGTCTCAACAAGGTTTATAAGATGTTCTTTTAGTGTTCAGAGAGACCCCTTCAGTGATTTTAGTGCTTGAATTACTATTCTCAGCAAAATGTTAGGTTTCAGAAACTTTCTGATTTATGGCTCACAAATTACCCAAAAAAAAAGGGTAAACATGATCGATCTGTTTAGCCATTTTTTCATTCTACTGGGATCTGGATATGAAACAAGATGTTCATACTTATCATGAAATGCTTTTGAACAGCACTTGATCCTTATGTTAGTGTTTCAGGTGACTGTAATGGATTTCTGCAAGGTATCACTATATTCTGACAAACTTATGTGTGTTTCTGGGTGAGCCAACTCTTCTTGATGTGAAAGCATCACCTGCAAATTCCATTTCTTAAGACAAAATCATGGGTGTTTAGAAATTGTCCAGATTGGTTTTACATCTGACATAACTGGAAGATGTAAAGACTCTTCAAATTGGAATTGTCTTGATGTTCAAATTGTTATAGGTATCTCTAGGTAGATTCTGTTTCATGAATGGTTTAAATATATGATTTTTAATAAATCTCAATGATGATAAAAGATTTATGTAGTGGATCCCAAATAATTAGAATTTACATCTGATTAGGGTAGCATGAACACTGAAAGCATAATCCTTAGATTATGAAGTCACTCCTCGTGGCTTCTTGGAGAGATGAACTTGATCTCCTATGCTTTCCATCGCTTTCATTTTCTGCAGGGGCCAAGCTCATAACTTTGACATAGACATCAAATTAATAGAATGTTTATTTCTTGTCATGCTCGCCATTATCTTTATCTTTCCTGCTATGGTCAGGAAATCTTATGCTTAGATGGGAAATCCACGTAGAAAAGTTGTTCGTATGATCACTAGTGAAAGACTTGAGGTTGTAGTCCATTTGTCATGACCTCTTCGGTGATTGAACCTTTCTCCACTCTTTCGTTATATTTTCTTCATCTTCTCTACAAATCTGGGAATTGACTTAGCAGATCCCAGCAAGCTCCCGGAGAAGGAACGATTGGAGTCGACAAGAAACTATTACTAGGACTTGTTAGGAAGGCTTTTCCTCCACTGCTGCTGCTGCCGAAAACTGGGCTCAATTCCTGCAAGATGCTGAACACGCTGGGGTCGAACGATGGCGAGAACAGCTTCGGAGATATCGGCGGCAGCGCCCACGGCAACGGCGACAGGATCCCCGGGAACGAAGCGGGCCGGTCCAGCGTCGGCCACCCCTCGATCCCCAGCTGGTCCACGCCGTCGGTTCCCGCTCGGTCCCCCGCGTGCGTCGGCGTCGCCCGCTCGAACGCGGCGATGCGGGCGACGGAGGAGAGTTCGCCGGTGGGCGAAGGGCGAGCGACGTCGGCGGAGGAACTCGGGCCCGTGAGCCGCTGGACCAGAGTCATGAACTCGCCGGGCTGGGCGTGGATGATCTTGGGGGAGACGGCGTAGATGACGAGGGGAGCGCGTGGCGGCGGGGGCTTCTTGATCTTGCAGGAGTCTTTGGAGACCTTGAGTGGGGTGGGCCTGGGGCCTTGGAGCTGCCGGCGCGGCGATGGCCGGGATTCCGAGGGATCCATGGTCTTCTCGAGCAAGGCTGAAGAGTGAGGAGGGGAGGAAGAATCTGCACAAAATACGGAATGGCTAACTGGATGGACAGCTTGCCGCATGCAAAAGGCAAAACAGGAAGACCAAGATGGAGTCGGACGAACAACGTGCGTCGAGCTGCTCATTTAACATATGCGGAGGAAGTCATTGATACCGTCGTTTGGTGATCGTCGGAAATAACCTTTGACTCTTACAAAACAACATTATAAACATGCTCGAAAATAACCTTTGGATGCTTAAGCTAGAAACGAAGAGTTTTTAGAGGTAAATACACACCTAGAGAGGGAAATATTGGCTTTCAAATGTCATCCTTGTCATCGTCACGTAGATCGGGCATATTTTGATTAGATTTCGTGAGTCTGGAAATTTGATGGGCTCACTTTTCACTGGATATTCGGGTCAGATTTGAGATGAGAAAATAAAATGGATCTAAAACGAGTTCGAATACTTATCATCTAATCACTATCATAATCTAATAAAATAAAATTTATGAGTGTTAAGTTGGACTTTCATCAGAGTCGTCTTAATCTAATAAATACTTATCCTCCGCCGCCGTCCTGTCCACGCCGCCCCGGCCTTCCCCGCCGGAGCTCGAGTTCGTCAAGCGCATCCAGCCCAAGCTGTCTGAGATCCGTCGGGCCTACTCGTCGCCGGACTTCAGCCGGAGGGTGCTCGAGAAGTGGAGTCCCAAGGCCACCAGCCGCATCGATCTGTCCGCCATCCGAAACGCTATCGTCTCAGAGGTGGACGAGGTCGGGGTGGTCCTCGATGTCGGCAAGGTCAAGGGCCAGAGCTGGAGGATGGTGCGGTGGAAGGGGGTGGAGGAGGAGGAGCAAGGGAGGGAGTGGGAGCCCATTCGGATCCTCAAGACAGGGCTGAAGGAGTTGGAACGGAAGAGCCAGTCCACGAGCAACGAGCTCGTCGAAAAACTGAAATCGAGCCTGGTGAGTTCACTTGTCTTCCCTAATAGTGCATTAATCCCAGTAGGAAAAAAGATTAAAAACCCTAAGCATTCCATAAATCAAGAAGATTTGTCGAATGCTTAGGTTTTTTAATTTTCTTTTATTTTTCTGCAAATTATGCTCAAAGCATGAGAATTTAAGATTTGGGGGGTTATCAAGATGTGATAAACTTGGTAATTTTGGTTAACTGCCAAGATGCTAGCTTGAGCTTAAGAAAACCATGGATTCTCTCATGTATAACTGCAAAATCTGAGGGCACTATACTGGAACTTCAATATGTGGAGAAGGCAACTGAGACATCTGATGGAATCATAATATTCCCTTGATTTCTCACTATCAATTGCGATGTGTTCAACTTCTTTATGAATATGAATTCTTCCGATTCCTTCTCTTTGTGGGGCTTCTTTTTTGCTATTTTTGCAGCATGTTATATCTTTTGCTAATAATTGATGCTTCACCATATCCAAATTCATTAGATACTTGATTTGCTGATGATAGTTGATAGAGGCAAAAAATTACTTTAATTTAAGCATTTTGAATGATGTGGGTGGCGGGCTGAAGTAGTTGAGTGACAAAGAGAGGAGTGAAGAGGGAGTTGGAGAGTGGAGTAGAGAGGACAACAGAGAGCAGAGAGAGAGAGAGAGAGATGTTGCTTGTGATCCCTAAAAGTCCACGATTATACCTTAAAAAACAATAAAATTGTCGCTTAAATAATGGAAAAAAGGAGATGCTGGTGGCCCAATTTACACCTGGACTGGTGGAATACTGTTGGTATTATTCAGTCTGGACGAAATTGAGTTCCTTTTTAGACTCTACGTATTGAGTTACTATGAATAAACTTTTTCCAAATCAATTTTGTTTTTTTGTGATTTGCTGAATGTTGATTAATCTCACATACATTCCATCTGAAAGTATCATTTTTTATTTGCTGTTATCTTTGTGTTGCAGGGATCATTTGTGAAGGAGCCCCAAGAGTCGAAGGTTGGTTGTAGGTTCTTTTTATTTCTGTTATTTTATTGTTAAATGTCATATAGAATATTGTCCATTCAATATAGTACCTAATGCAAATGTGATACCTGAGCTTAATTCATTATATTATATGTTCAAAATTAGAGAAGAGGGAAGGAAGAAGTAGACTAGCGGTAGAAAATGGAAGATATCTAACTGCACAAGGGCTCTTCTCTCCTTGTTGATATCTAAATGAGACTTAAGCTGAAGAATTCAACTTAAAACGTGATTTAGATAAGCTCTAAAATAGGAGCTAAAAAATATGGACCAAAATTCATAAAAAAAATCATGTTAAAAGATCTTAAGCTATACCTAAAATGACAATTCAATCTAAGTAGGAGCCAACCAGACATATCTAAAACTTGAGTATAATGTAACATGATTATGACTCACCTATGGAGATGACTAAACAGCTCCTGCATTATTATTTGCATTGAGTTTAAAAAGAAACTTATTCATGAGAATTATAGTGCACACAGCAATTGTCTATTATTGTTAAATACTAATGTTTTTCTGATATATGAGACATGTCATTGATGTGCTAAAGAATCTGGTTATCTATTGCAGGAAGTTCCACCATTGGATCTACCTGAACTTTTGGCATATTTTGATAAGCAATCTAGGCCATTTTTCAATCAGCTTGGAATACGGCAAGGTACACAAATTGTTTATTAAACCCCCACAAATTTAGATATCTGTTTAATTTATTTACCGTTCATGTACATGCTTTTAACATATCTTGTTCTGTAATTTGGGCCAGCCTTGGCATAACCGTCTTGTGAAATCATTTCAAATGGGTAGCCGATAATGCTGCCTTTGGATTTCAGATCTTTAAGCAAGCACATATTGCTTGTTTCTGATTTCAGCATCCACTTAAGCTCCAATCGATTCTTAACTAGTCTGCCTCTCCCTGATAAAATTTGTTTGAGCACAACTTTATGTAAAAATTTCGTAAATTATCATTTATATTCCAATTTCTTTGTTCTCGTTTGCATGGGATTTATTTCTTATCCAAAGGGCACACTGCATAATTTCTTCTTATATTTGTTCTTGTAGACTTGCACATTAATTTTACTCAATGTGTTAACACAATCTTGATGGAAACAGACTCTAGTTTGTGTACAAATTGCCATTTGGAACTTTCTGCTTCTGTTGGAATAATATTAGACATGGTCTAAAGTTTCTTTAATCTGTGATGAAAAAAAGGCTTAGACAACATTTATTTACTTGTTTGTAGCTATTAGTCCCCGTTATGGAACAATGCAAATTTTATCTCCTTTTTTTCTTTTTTTTTAATGTTTAATGTGGCTGAAGTAGCAAATGCTGAAACTGAGCTAGAACTGCTCCCTTAATGGTCTACTTCAGACAAAAGACCAAAACTGAAACCAATATTAAAACTTCAACCCATGATTTCAGACATATTTCCTAATATCTGTTTTTAATCTGTTCTTGGATATTCAACAAGCTAACTTTGATCATGATCGACGTCTTCATAATTCTTATTCTCTCAGTTTTTAGAAAACAGTTTCCACACCTCTGAGGATCAATATAATCTTTTATGATGGTAATAAGTTATTTGAAATACTGCATTGATTTGGACTGTCCTGTTTGTTTAGATTACTACCTTGACAAGGCAGTATGGATTTCCAACATGTATCACATGAGTATTTTAATTAGAATTAAGATGGCACTTTAAAGGTTTTGTTTTTGTTGAATCTGAATGTACTTCGACATATATCATGAGGCTATCCAAATAAGACAGTTGAGTTGTTTTTAAATAAGTTGTGTACTATTTACATTCTGTATGTTTGAGCACAATGCCTTCTTTAATTGATACTTGAGCTCCAGATGACACTGAACAAGAAAAGTATATTCTATAATGAGAAGCTTATGATCGCTTGTCTATGTTCCAGACTTGAATACTTTCAGCTTTAGCGTGTTGATTCTGCTTGTGTTTATTCAACAATTAGAACTGTATACTTCTGGATATTCTATGTTCCAAGTGGATTATTGATGAGATTTTCTAATCTTTTACTGAAATTATATTTATTAATGTATTCATTTCCATTACTTTTCAGTGGTTGGTTATATAGCATCTCATGTTATGGTTTACTGGATGCAGATATATGTGACAAAATTGTGGAAGCTTTATGCAGTAGGCGCAAAGATCAACTCATGTATCATTCTCTTTCTGCAAAGGACACATCCTTACCTGGAAATGAGAACAGTGATGAACTTGATTTGAGAATAGCCAGTGTGCTCGAAAGTACAGGGCATCACTATGAAGGAGGCTTTTGGACTGACCTTGTAAAGCATGAGACAACAGACCAGAAGCGCCATGTTGCAATTGTAACAACTGCCAGTCTCCCATGGATGACTGGAACTTCTGTAAACCCATTATTCCGAGCTGCATATTTGGCTAAGTCTGCAAAACAAGATGTGACATTGGTGGTCCCCTGGCTTTGCAAATCAGATCAGGAGCTGGTTTATCCTAATAATTTAAGTTTTTGTTCTCCTGAAGAGCAGGAAGCCTACATAAGGAACTGGCTAGAGGAACGGATTGGCTTCAAGGCAGACTTTAAAATCTCATTTTACCCAGGAAAGGTAACCATGTGATGCATCCTGTGTCACTTTTGGATTCTATAATGACATAGATTTTACTTGTTTATTTTGGTTTTAGTTCTCAAAAGAAAGGCGCAGCATAATACCTGCTGGGGACACCACACAATTTATTCCTTCCAAAGAGGCTGATATTGCTATACTGGAAGAGCCAGAGCACCTAAACTGGTATCATCATGGGAAGCGTTGGACAGATAAGTTCAATTATGTTGTTGGTGTAGTTCATACAAATTACTTGGAGTACATCAAGAGGGAGAAAAACGGAGCTATCCAAGCATTCTTCGTCAAACATATCAACAATTGGGTCACCAGAGCATACTGCCATAAGGCATGAAATTTGGATTTTTGATACTGTGATCATGTGTTTATTCTATGTAATTAGTAATAAGAGTCCAATGTTCTTGACTTAGGTCTGTTTGGCATGTATTGGTCACATGCCAACATTATTAACTATACTGTATGGTGCTTGACTTGGTCTGTTTGGCATGTATTAGTCACATACCAACATTATTAACTATACTATATGGTGCAACAAAGGTTTGGTATCTTCTCTAATCAATGGTGGTTGTTCTGCAGGTTTTGCGGCTTTCTGGAGCAACTCAGGAGTTGCCCAAGTCTGTCATTTGCAATGTTCATGGCGTTAATCCCAAGTTTCTTAAGGTTGGAGAAAAAATAGCTGCTGAGAGGGAACAAGGGCATGAAGCATTTTCCAAAGGAGCATATTTCCTGGGGAAGATGGTTTGGGCAAAAGGTTACAGAGAATTGATAGATTTGCTAGCAAAGCACAAGAATGACTTGGAAGGGTTTAACTTAGATGTATATGGAAATGGTGAGGATTCACATGAAGTCCAATCTGCTGCAAGGAAGTTGGACCTGAATCTGACCTTCTTTAAAGGAAGGGACCATGCGGATGATTCACTTCATGGGTAAGAACCTTTTAAATATTAAACTGGATTTATGGTGTTTGGTGCGTGTTCTTTGTGCAGTATGTATATACTAATATACTTTTTTCTTTCTGATGCATTTGTAGGTACAAAGTTTTCATAAATCCTAGCGTCAGTGATGTCCTGTGCACAGCAACAGCAGAGGCCCTTGCCATGGGGAAGTTTGTGATTTGTGCGGATCACCCATCAAATGATTTCTTCAGGGCATTTCCTAACTGCTTGACTTATAAAACCTCCGAGGATTTTGTGGCGAAGGTAAAAGAGGCGATGGCAAATGAACCCCAACCACTCACTCCCGAGGAAAGATATAATTTGTCATGGGAGGCCGCAACACAGAGATTTATGGAGTATTCAGAGCTTGACAAAGTTCTAAACAAACAAGAATCTACAAGCGTCAATGCAGATAACTTGAAGATTAGCAAGTCAATTTCCATGCCTACTCTATCAGCTGCTGTGGATGGGGGGTTAGCCTTTGCTCACTATTGTCTTACAGGTAACGAAATCCTGAGGTTGTCTACTGGCGCAATACCAGGAACAAGAAATTATAGTAAGCAGCATTGCATGGATTTGCACCTCCTGCCACCTCAGGTGCAAAACCCTGTATATGGCTGGTAAGATATAAAACCTTAACATGTACCAATATCCCATTGTATGATATTTCGCAAGTAGGTTGATATTTTCACAGGCCCTATGTTAACTAGCTGTTGCTACCAGTATAAGGATATATAGGTAGAACAAATTGGTTCTTCCTTTCATTTTGTCCATCGACTGTGCAATTTAAGATACCTGTCATTCCATCAACCTCAGATGCCGATGCGTGATGTTTGTGGCTGGACCTTTGAAACCTGGTCTGTTGTTGATTTAGCTGATGATTTCTTATACTAAAACTCCAGCTCGTGCAGGTTTTGACATTCTAATTCCCTATAGTTATGTTTGCATCAACATAGTGCATTCCACTGGGTACATAAGACTACTTGTCAGGAATCTACTTCGAGGGTAATAGCATATCCAGATTCCAAGCTCCCACAAGACGACCGGCACCTGGTTAATTTTCGAGCAGGTAAAGGAACTTTAGCTTAAAATGACAGGAGAATTGTACTGTTGTGCCATTTCCAAGGAGCTGGGCCATCCCTTCCACTTCCCTGGTCGTCTTCTATATTGGCCCAGGCAGGTGCTCAGAGCCGCCCTGTGCAGAGCGTGTGAGCTCCCTTACCTCAGAGTTATCTTTTCCAGCTCTGCTTGTTTGCCTTTTGTCAAGTTAGGATTTATGGAATGGTTTTACCTCGATGCTGCAGGATCCAAGGGACCATGGCTGGAGCGATGATGGTACAAGGGGGACCATTCCCTGGCTGCTGATGCCCATCAGCATCCGAGTGTAATCCATTCAGATCCATACCAGATTTCCCAATAACGTGATGCGTGAATCGATCTCCAACCTGTGGCCAACACTATTGAGTGTGTGTGTGTGTGTGTGTGGAAGAATGACTCATCCGCCACTATACCGATGTTTCCTCTGCATCCCAAGTCTCTGAGGTTGATGTAGTCCTTGAATTCAGGTATTCTCTATCCCTTTTGGTAGTGTCAACTGTGGAACCTGACATTATTCTTATGGCTGTGCACTGTCCTAAGACCTATGTCTGTGTGGTTAATGAGCTTGAGAACTGCGTGTATTGCCTCGTAGGTACAGTTGCCCTGGGACTATAAACAACACCTTGACTTCTTTCGAGGAACAAGGACAAGAGAGTACAAAAGAAAAACAAAGATGGAGAGAAGGCTATGAATAACAGGTACTTTGTTTTGATATAAAATTTAAAAAATAAAAAATATTAAAATGACATGTTTAGATATCAATATTTGTTTGATCCATAAATACTATGCGCAGCTTCTTTCTCTCATGTTATATTTATTAGTCTTTTTCGTGCAATGGTGTGCTGAGATAAAACAAGAGCACACCATAATGGCCATCATGATGGCACATGTACTTTTGGGTGAGGCCTGGTTGATTCATCTGATGGAAAGAGTGGGACCCGCAAATCCATCAAGCATCACCTCCCCCCGGTCACCAGTGGGCCTCAGATTTAGCAGCAGCAAACAACAGGAAGACTAGCTTCAAATCAAAACTTTTGCCCTTGTTGGGGGGGGGGAGGTTTATAATTGTACATTCCAAGGTCAAGATTCTCACACAGATATGTCTTTTAGTGCCCCTCTTTTCTATTCATTTCACCCTTCACATCTCCCCACAAATGCTGGATCATTCATGAGCAAGAAAACCCAGCTGAGTGCCATCTATCTACCCTCCTCAAATGATTGTTTGATATGGTTTGATCTATGTATCAGATGGAATCTCAAGTCTTCACCTTTTAGGACATGCCAAGATTTAGAAACATTCTGATTTTTCTCATGTTTGTGGCATGTTATTGTGTTATCATCCCACTGTTTGATCTTCTGGTTGTTCAGCTACTGCAGAAGCTCCCTTTCAGCTTTTCCATTAGGATTTGTATGCTCTACACCTTGCATTTAAAGCTCAGGAAAAATAAACAGCACAGGGAATGAGACATCAGAGAAAAAGAGAACCTACATGGATCATCCACGACACAGGTCACTGTTGTGTCTGGAATTACCTCTCTCTCACTTGGTCTATCTACACCCACTGTTGACAGCAACACCACTTGCTATGGATGACAAGTAGCATCCAACAACCATGAATCCAGTCAAGTTTACTGTCTCTTTGCACTCCTCCCTTTTTCCAGTGAAACAAGATCATGCTCTAACTGTGGCATTCCTGCACTCCACTGATCCTGATGTGACTCCCTAGGGGTTGATCCTCCATCTCACAGAGATGGGATTCATATCTCATTCACTTTCATGCTTTCAGACCTTAGGTTTGGGGGGGTGCAACTTTTCATGATATAAATAAATGGCATCCATATTTTAAGTCATTAAATAATGGAAAAAAAAGCCCCCCCCCTTTTTACAACCTCAAAAACTCAGCCACAACAAAGACCAGTGGGAAGAAGCAAAAGAACAAATGCATCACAACCTACCTTCGTCGTCAAAAGGAGGAAGGCTAAAGTATTCGGAAGATTAAACAAAAGGTCGACAGCAGCCACTGGGGTGTCAGACCTCTTTGCCCTCCTCCCAACACCCCACTCACCACCATTTACTTAGAAAAATTGATCCCATCCTTCCTCCCCCCACCATTAAAAGACTACATGATTGCTTATTATACATACATAAAAAAAGGCATGCTTTTCGAAAGCCCCCTCAGTGGCTCCCCTAGTAAATTAGCTCAAACTTCGAGGTTCACAACGAACCCCCTGAAAGCTATCCACGATATAAATGCGGATCGATATTACTGTCGCGCGTGTAAGATTTCTGTGCGGGAGAATTCCCACCGTCCGTGTACTGCGAAACCAATCTCAAGGATTGCGTGGCAAGATCGCTTGTTATCTACGAAGAGATCGATGTACAAGTCGTTTCTTTGATTACCCTAGCGCATACCCGTGTTTTTATTGGACGAGAATGTTTGTCTCCGTGGGACCCACGAAAGGGGTGCAATTTTTGGGACCTTAAGGTCCGGTTTTGCCCCGAATGATGGCTATGGAGCTCTTTAAAGAAAACTGTTTCTGAGAGAGGCTGCTGCTTCTGGTCACTCGTCTCTCCTGTCGTTTGGAGGAGGCGTTCCAAGAACTCCCTGAGTGCTCGAGCTCGTCGATGGGTGGCCGGAGACCGGCGGCTGAGGAGGAGGGGAGGGCGGCGAGGGGGAGGAAGAGGGGCGGCGGGCTGCGGACCATGCAGGCGGGACGGGGCTCTTGCCGCGGCAGCTAGGCTCGCTCGGATTGCCGAAGCCGGCGGCATCCACCTTTTCTCTCTCTAAGCTCCTTCTCCTCTTCTTTCTCTTGGTTTTGGCTTCAAGTCGCCTTCTTGCGTTGGGTTTGGCGGCAAAAGTTGGGTTCTTTATTTTTGGTTGGACCGAGCGAGTGCGGTCGTTGGGTCTCTCCTCGCGGATCGATGGGAGTGCCGCTGAGAGAGGCTCTGAGGCGACTGTGCCTTGAGTTCGGGTGGTCGTACGCGGTTTTCTGGAGGGTTACCGGCTTCGGGAGTCCAATGTAAGTTCGAAAGATCGATCGCGATCATGTCTTTTATTGCGTGGTAGGGTTAAAAGTCGCCTTTGCGGATCTTGATGAATTAGGAAAGGTTTCTACTTTATGATAGTCTTTTGAGTAATTGATGGATAGTTATTGCTTAAATATTCATGACTCAGATAAGATTATTCTGTGCTTATTTGGCTATCTTTGAAATAAAAGGACGATTTTTATGTTTTTATTCTGTTTTTTCACTTACCTTCCTCTTCGATTGACGTATGGCGATATAAAGTAATTTCAAGATTTCCATGACAGAAGCTGGTAAAAAGTTTTGATCTTGGAGTTAGGTCTTGCTTGGATGATATTATGACAGCTTTGGTCTATTGTGAGATTTCTGTAATGTTGCCGTTTGGCTGTGATCTTAGCATGAGTGAAAGCATGCAATCCTGATTGACTTTCTTCCCTAAGCTTTTGAATTAGATGTTCTGACTCTTGTTTTATGGAACCTTTTGTAAAACTTGGCAGGCATTTGATCTGGGAAGATGGGTATTGTGACCAGAACCCGGGCATGCCTAGGTCTAAAGTTTCAGAGTTGCTACTTAAGGAACAGGGAGTGATTAAAAGCACCGACTCGTTCTTGGAGTTAGGTTGTCAAGCAGATGATGGACTAGGTGTTCTGGTTCACAAGATTATGGCATCCCAGGTCCATGTTGTTGGAGATGGGTGTGTGGATTTGCATCTGGTCATTCTTGGTTTTGGCTTCTTTTTTTCCTTAAACTTTGTCTGCTTCTAAGTTGCAATGGGCTTCTCTGTCTTTTTTGAGGGTTACTTAATGGACTTCTTTATTTCAGGTTAATTGGACATGCAGCTTCAATGGGAAAACATCAGTGGATCAATCAGAATAACCTTGATAAATTTGGTTTCGTATCCAAGGTATCCCTCTTGATGTTTTTCATTATCCAATTAGAGGTTCAACAAAGGATCATAAGTTTTTAGTGTTTGTTTAGGCGGGCAGTGAAATCTGCAACACATTGTAGTTACTACTTGTGTGCATTAATCATCTAGTCACTTCTGCAACACATTGGATAGTTCAGAGGTGTTGTGTTTCTGTTCATGGTTCTTGATAATGATATATATGCTATAGTATTATCTTGTTGCACTCTCTTGTGGTTCTTAAAAGGTGTAGATCTATTAAGATAATACGTACATATTACCACTTGAAATGGTTTTTTTTTACTGTGTTTGGTCTGAACCAGATTCTGGTTTGGTGGAATCAGTTGTTACTGCAAACTCAAAAAAGAAATAGAAATGATTTCACTGAGTGTTAAAGAATTGAGTTTGGATCTTAGCAGAAATCTACAAATTCTAGAATGCATTTTGTAACCGAGTGTGGAGCACATTATTCTTGAATTAGGTTATGCAACGTCTGTACCATAACTAAGAGAACTATTAATATTAACAAATCTTAACCCTTGGTTTAAGGCACAAAGCTACTTTTTGCCCTTAATTTTCGATATGTTTTCTGTGGTTGGGCTAATACATCTTGCCAAGGTTTGCAATTTCGGTCTATACCAATGTATCGAACTTTGCTCGGTACGGTATATACCGAGGCGTACCGACGGTATGCCATGGCGTACTGAGCGGTACACTTAAAATAGCTTAAAACACTAATATTGTATTAGTGTTTTGAGCTATTTTAGCTAAAATAGCTAAAAGGTCAGTAACGGTTGAAATCGACTGTTACCGCTTGGTGTAGGTCGGTAACAATCGAAATCGACCTATCATACCCAATACAGGTCGGTAACGATTGAAATTTCGATCATTACCGCCCGATAGCGATATGGGGCCAAAAAATTTGGTACCACCCGGTAGCTGGCGGTCTGCGTGCCAAGAGGCTCTCGGACCAGTACATACCGCCTGTACCGGGCAGTAGACATTGAAATTAAAAACCATGCCTCTTTCTATGACCCTTGATCAATTTTGATATCCCTTGTTTATATCTTGTAACCATATAGATTGAAACAGTCACTCATTGAATCCACAATTAGGAATAGTTCCATCATGTTGCTCAGTGATACTTGAAAATCTGGTTATATATGTATGCCTATCATCTAATAACTAGTATACCAGTCAGCTTTTGTGTTGGGTCTCTGACATTTATTCCACATCTGGATTCCTTCATTGAACATCTGGTATTGCTATCTTGATCAAGCCCTTGTTCAAAAGAATCTAATACCTCCTGATTTTCTGTAAAAACTTTAATTCTAGTGCTTGATGGCATTCTTAACTGATGTAATCATATTATTTTTCAGGGTTTTGCTGATATGAACTGCCAAGTTTTAGCAGGCATTCAGGTCAGAGTTTTCTCTAGACATTTCTTGTTATTCTCACTTTATTTCTTCTTCTGTGATCATGGTTATACTGTGCTATTTGCTGTTATTCTTAACTGATGTGCTGATGAGTTGCATGTTTGCAGACAGTCGTAGTTATTCCTGTGCTTCCCTTTGGAGTCATACAACTTGGTTCTACCCAAATGGTACATCGACTTCCAATCCATTTCAGTTATAATAACAAGTTGCAAGTAGATCCTGACTAAGATCTTTCATAAACAACTACAATGGAGGAAAAAACATAACGTGCAATGTTCAGCAGTTTTATATTTTTGGTTATGATTATGTGTTGCTGGCATGCCTGCTCCTCTGTTCAGACAAATTTTCACATGAGAATTACACTACTGAGTTCAGATGAATATTCTTATAGTCAGAAGTCAGAAGCTTTTTCTTGTCATAGTCGGTGTCTTCTGATCTGCGTGTGTAAATCTGGAACTCAATTTTACCCTTGACTGCAGGTTCTGGAAAACATCGAGTTTGTTGATCATGTGAAAAGTTTGTTAATAAAGCTAAAGTGTGGACCAAGGGCTCTTTCATCTGATATCACTCAGAAAGCTTTGCAGGAAAAAAGTCAAATATATTCTTCACCTGGCAAGCTGATTTCTGGTTGCCGATCTACAGATGTTTGCACTAGGGTACGCAACATATGGCCTATCACTGCTGGTGGATGCTGCTCTGGGCTCACCAGTCCTCCTGCTCCAAAATCTTTTACTGAATCCTTATCTTCAGTATCATCACAATTAAATAAAAAACATCAGTCCACTGCTTGTGAAGTGATTTCAAGCAAACAGACACTGAAAACCACAGATCCTTTAGGTAAATCCCCTGTGCAAAGTACTCAGGACAGATTTTGCAAACTAGATATAGATCGTGTCCGGCAGGTACCACCAGCTGATATGGGCTCTGAATGTCAAAATGAGTCTTCTACTTTGAACTCAGTTCTCTTATCTGATAGCTTGAAAGCCCTGGAAGAAGAACTCATGTTAACATCAGCTCTGGGAGCAATAGAAACTACCAACAATTTACCTACTTCACTGGAAGAGGCCAAGAATTCTCCATTAAATCTTAAAAGTGTATCATCCAACAATTCGGATAAACTTGGTAGTGTTGGTTTTCTTTCCTTTGGAGTTAATGGATGCTCAAATTCATGTGCTAACGTATCTGTACATGGGATACCTCCGGTTCTACTCCAAACAAGCTATTCACTCAGAAGTCCGGGTATTTCAGAAGTTTCTGAGACTGACCAGCCTTTCCCCATCAACAAAGTTTCTCATGGTGTGTCAAATGCAGGAACACTAAAAGAAAACAATGATTTAGTTGAAGCTTCTTGTATCCTATCATCTGGATCTGATACGCGGGCTTCTTGCTCAGACTTGCTCCCTGAAATTTTTCAAAGCAATCTAGATCTTGTTTGGCGAGATCAAAGATGCAAAAATGTTTGTCATGAGCCAAATGTTACTTGTCCAGTTGATAACTGTAGTAATGTGCAATATTTGACTGAATACAAGCCTCTACATACACCAAAGAATGATACTTTACTGTTGCCTCTGGAATTTGCTTCAAGCTGTGATCTATTTTCTATGTTGGGTTTTGGCCAGAGGACACATTGCTCAAATGGCAGTTTGGATGATGTTTTAGAGCATAAGAACGGTGCAAGTTCTTGCAAACTGGGTACACATATGCCTAAGTTCCCAACGGATTCAGATGCTTGTCCTGTCGTTGGTTCAAGTGATCAGATCTCTTATTCTGGGCTATTTTCCGCAGCTGACAGTGATCAACTACTGGATGCCATAGTCTCGAAGGTCAACCCAAAAGCCAAGCAGGAGACAGATGATGACCTTTCTTTTAAGGCTTCCTTATCCAAAAATCATAGTTCTCATTATGCTGGATCTCCTGATCATGGCCAAGTACACTTGTCAAAGCAAAGCAAAGATGGACTTGTTGGTTTTCTTCCAGTACCAGTGAAAACTGAGCCTGCAAGCTCAAGTTATGGCAAATCTTCATGTAGCTTCGAGGAAGTTGGAGAATACCCTCAAAATTCTGGGCTTCATAGTTCTCAGATCAGTGCGAGGGTTGAAAATATTCAGAATGTTAAATATGAGTTTGTGTCAGATTCAGATAGCAAAAAAGTTGCTGACTTAGGCAAGTTGAATCGTAAGAGGCCTAGACCTGGAGAGAGTTCTAGACCAAGACCCAAAGATCGACAGATGATACAAGACCGTATCAAGGAGCTTCGAGAAATAGTGCCAAACGGCTCAAAGGTGAACTTGTGTCTGTTTAAACATGAAGCATGCATAAATTTCTGAATTGTGCTTTTTGGTGCTTTAGTCCAATACTGACATTTTATTTTCTTCCCTTATTGATGATGGAGCAGTGTAGCATTGATGCTTTACTGGAAAAGACCATCAAGCATATGCTCTTCTTGCAGAGTGTAGCAAAGCATGGTGACAAACTGAAGGTCACTGGCGAACCCAAGGTATCTGACACTGCAGTCAATTCGTTATTTGTCTATATTGTTTGATTCATTTAAAGCTTCCTAAATATTACTAGCTAATCTTTTGACAACCTACTAGCGCATAAACAACGTGTCAGACAATTGAGATTTCTACTAGAGAAACCTTTTGATTGCTGTTGGATGTTTCTTCTGACTTAAATTCTGTTGAAAACTGGATAGTGTATGAATCAGAAAAATTAATTATGGAGTTCTTTGTTATTCTGTTCTATATTTAAGTGGGCTAAGTCAGCAAATGTTATCTGTGTGGGTTATTTATCTCTTGTGGTAAGCATGTGGCATGGTAACAGTTGTCTTTGGTCACATGGTCTTATTAAAGCTGCCATATCTTTTGTGATTTCCCTTCTGTCATATTCTGGGATCAGATGTCATAAGACCATTTATTTATCGTACTTGAGGCAACTATTCTTAGTGTCATTGTTTACTTGTTCCACATACAGATCAGCAATAAGGAAGGTGGTTTGCTCTTGAAAGACAACTTCGAGGGAGGTGCAACATGGGCATTTGAGGTTGGAACTCAACCTACAATCTGTCCCATTGTAGTGGAGGATCTGAACCCACCTCGTCAAATGCTTGTAGAGGTAAATGATTTCTCCTTTTGCTTGCTTTTCATCAACTTTTAGCAAGTGAAGAGAATGATTTAAAATGTTCTTCACAGATGCTCTGTGAGGATCGGGGTTTCTTTCTGGAGATTGCTGACTTCATCAGGGGATTGGGATTGACCATATTAAAAGGGGTGATGGAAGCACGGAAAAATAAAGTATGGGCACGTTTCGCCGTGGAGGTACCACCAAGAGTCTGGCTTACAAGCATTTTGCCATTAATATGTGCCACCAAGAAAACAAATGCACTGATGCTACTCCCACGCATGTGAATTTGTTTTCTTACTCTTTCCTGTGGTTCCACATCCAGCATCCCATGCATGGCTACCTCACCTGCGATGCCAAATGCATAAAATGTGGTGTTGGTGTTGCATTTTCTCCACAGATATACTGATGATTCCTAATTTGTGATTACATCTGGCTATTTTGCATGTAATTAGTGTCTTACAAGCTGCATACTTTGTGCACAGGCAAACAGGGATATGACGCGGATGGAGATATTCCTTTCACTCGTTCAACTGTTAGAGCCTGCATCTGAAAGTGTCGCGGCACCATCATCAGCTGCTGCTAACATCAACACAGCACCTACCGTGTTCCACCAAACTTCAATGCCTGCAAGGGTCGTCTGATCATCTTCAGCGAGAGTAAATCAGCACCATCATTCCATTCGGAAAAGGCTAAGAGCGGGGTCAGCTTCTCCTGCCATGACTAGCTTTCCAAAATCCGCTGGTCAGGAAAGACATTTCTTGTTCAGGGCTATTCCAGCTCCATTGTTGGCAAGCCCAAGCCCTTTGGTCAGCTTTTGTGGATGCTCATTTCTCCTATCTTCATGTTCACTTCCTCAAAGAAAGTAACCTTCTTGGCATCTCTTGTTTGGAAAGCCAGAGAAGTGAATACTCTTTTGCTTCTTGTGGTAACTTGGTGAACTTGTTTGGGAAGGAAAAGAAGTTAAGAGAACATCGGCATCCATGAATGAGAATTGGGATAAGCTATTTTTATGCTGTCAATCTGTCCATATTCCCCTTTTTCTTTTTTGTTGCAAAAGTAGAAGAGTGGAATTCCTCCTCACCTCCATATTCTTGACAGCAGTCAGTGAATGTAACACCCTTCTCAGTGTGGTGTAGGCATGTAGCCCAAACAATGATCTTCCCAACCCCTATATTCTACCATGCTTTATTCCTGTGATGAATCCATTCTTCTACTCGACAAGTGTCTGAAGTGTCATTCTTCTGCGTGTATGACTTCGATCTTCGTCTCTAGGCTTCTTTGCTCGCATCGATTATCCATAGATGTAAATTTAAGATCTATCACCTATGCAATAATATAAATAAATCGAGTGCATGTGAGATGAGAGAACCCTACAAAATTTGATCATGAATGGACTGACAGAACCACTGCCGGAATCTCCAAATCCACCAACTTCGATCATCATCAACACACACAAACATGGCAAGAAAAAGCTTCCAGCGTTGCATGGCGCAGATGTAACATACTGTTTGCATGCAGACAAACTACGTACGAGGAGGGGTGCAACTGCAACATGTAGATTCACAGATACAACATGTATTTGTATTAAAATCTTCCATATGGATGATTGTTATCTAAAGTCTCAAATGAGTAAAACATTATCATTCCTAAACTTCATGCACTAATTAAGCTCCAGCATACCCCAATCTTATGATTCTATGAAGTATATAAGACCCTGTAATCTGATACTTCTCTTCTATACTCTACGACTTCACTCCTATAAGCACTCCCATTTGAGTTGTAGAGATGGCATGAAGAGAGCTACATCTCTCTTCGCCCATGACTCGCTAACCACTACTTTACAGGCAACATATTACAACATCCAAATCCACTATAGAGAGAGAGAGAGAGAGAGAGAGAGAGAGAGAGATGCACTAATCAGCCTATGAGTTCTGGTAGTAGTTGAGCAGAAAACCTCTCTCTGCCCTGAACGCTGCTGCATTGGAAGAATGCGCCACCGCTGCATTGTTGTTGAGGCTGCAGTAGTCACCGGCTTCGGTGTTCATCTCCATCCTCCTCCCCAGCTGCATGCTCTCGCTGGATAGAAACGATGGTTGTGCTCCTGATAGGGGAAGATTCTCGCTGTGTTGAAGCCCAAGCGTGAGGGAGACGCCGTTGCCGGAGAACCTCGGAGCGAATTGCTCTGCGTCGAACCTTCCGAGGTCCCCTCCGATCGGATACGCCCCGTAGCTGCCGCCATGGCTGGTGTTGCTTGGTATCAGCGGGTACCCTTGTTCCCCTCCCCTCTGTCTTCCGTCGATGAGCTTCATGAAGATGTCTTGGTTGTTCGTCTCGTCCGGCTTCACTTCGATCCCGATGGAGTGTGCCACGGAATTCACGTGCCTCTTGGCCTTCTTGATCGACGGTTGTTCGATCGCGTCCTTGTCGTGGAACGCTGGGCTTTGGCCGTGCCCGAAGGATGACGGCTGCACCGCTGCCAAGGTTTGATTCGGATCAATCTTGAGGCTATCGGAGGGCGCCGTCCCTGTCGGGCTGCCTTCTTGTTGAGCGTTGGACTTGGATGTGGAGCTGCCGTTGGCGTCGCTCTTGCTTGCGTTCTCTTCGGAATTGTTCTGTTCTTGGTCTTTGAGCTCTTCCAAGTACATCTCCTCCACCATCGGCTTCCAGAGCCTCACTCTCGCGTTTATGAACCAATTGGAGACCTACGGCGAAGAAGAAGAACACCAAATTCCTTACCGTAACCTTCAACATCATTACAGGATAAAGATGACTTCCACGAAGTTACCTGGCTCCTCGTGAGCCCTGTTTGCTTAGCAAGCATGAGCTTGTCTGAATCCTTCGGGTATCTGCAAATCATCCAGAAAGTCAAATTCACGAACATGTTAATGTCAGTGATAACATCGGAGGAGTTTGATCTGAGCACTTACGGGTGGAGGAAGTGTTCGAAGAGCCAAGCTCGGAGAATAGAAACAGAGCGCTCCGGCAGTCCTCTCTGAGGCCTCCAAGCATTCTGCTGGATCATTCCGAGCTGTTGGAGTGCCCGCTGCTGTCTCAGATGATGATCGATGAACCGAAGCCTGGAGCCTCCCGACTTGGAGTCTTCCTCTCCCAGACTCTTGCTGGTTGCTCGAATTTGGGCGGTGATAGAGTCCCGGAGACACCGGAATTGCTTTGATATCGTCCGAAGGGCCAGCGCGGTGTATGTTCTTGCTGATCCGTATCCCGCAACAGCTTCGAATGAAGAGACCACGATTTGCATTTGGTGGTGGTACTGTCTGTACCTCTGTTCCACCTTCAGATTGCCCCAAAGGAAAGCCGAACAAGTAAATTGGCAGATCAAAGGCACAAACAACGAGGAAGAACGTCCTAGTGTTTGATTCCATTACCTCCTCAAGCATGTTGATGAGCTTGGCCTTCTTCATCTGAAGTTCCTGCCTCTCTGCCGTCGTTAGATCTGCACCTCGCTTTGCGCTCGTGTTGCCCTCGGATGTTCCGGCGCCGGGATCTTTCAACTCTACGTTGCTGCTGTCGGCAGGATTCTTCAAAGGAGCCCCCTTGGCGGCCTCATCTTTAATCCCCTTCCCCACGTTCACCACCTCATCGAGCAGTTGCTGTGCTGCCTTCAGGTACTTGGTTCCCATCAGAAAGCTCTGCAGGCCCGAGGCGCCATTAGCAGCACCGGACGCCATGGACGCCGACGCCGCGATCTTCACCTCGTTGGCGGCGCTGGCCGGAGTCATCTCCTGCGCTGGAGCCACCATCTCGTGCGGAGAGAGGCTGAGGGACAACCCTTGCTGCGCCGACGGCGCGGTGGAGGTGCGCCAGGAACCGAATTGCGACGCCATGTCCACCGGGTTGCTCGATGTCGCCGTCGTCCAAAGGTTGTAATGGGAGCGGGGGAGCAGGCCTTGTACGGCCGGCACATCATGGGAAGCATGGATCGGCTGCGGGCGGTGGGAGTCATGCGGCTGAGCCGCCGATTGGAGCGGGATCCCGACGAAATGCTGCTGGTGGCCAGTTTGTGCGAGGTTGATCGAGTTCATCGAGTTCATGGTCGAGTTCAGAAGGACCATGTTGGCCGGAGCGGCGGCGTCGGTGTAGCCGACGTAGCTGGGGTTCATGAGGTAGAGCGTCTGCAGCCCATCAGGCTGGATCTCCGGGGCACCGTGGAAGTAGGTCGCCATCGACTACTGAATCTTTTTGGGGGAATTATTCCAACAATTTCTCTTGAAGTAGCGATCAAGATCAAGGCGTTCTAATCACACACACACACAGTGGACGCAGAAGAAGCCTCTACTTGAAGCCAGAAATCTATCACGCTTAGCCTAATCTTTGGTCGGTCAACGGCGATGCACCGAAACAAGCAACAGCAGCTCCACAGTGCTGCTTCCTCCTCCCTGTACTATTCGCCTGAAGAAAAAGCAATCAATCAACGAGGGTAGAGATCATGAACATGGATGATTGGATGAACGAAAACAATCAAAATTCATGTCACAAAAATGCCTCAACAGTAAAGGAATCCAACCACACCAAGGCAATACCGTTGACTTGCTAATCTTTCTACTAGCAAAGCTTTGATGGGGAAACCCCTCAAAGCAGGTAAGAGAAGAGCGTCTTGGTCGGATGAACCGACAAAATCGATGAGAAAGAAACAGCAGCCGTGATGGTAGAGTCGGACTCAGGCCATCGGTGGGGGAAGAACCCATTCTACGAAGAAGTCGCTAGGACAAGAGGAGGAGGGGAAGAAGAGCAGAAGAGAGATGGAGATGAGGTAGTAAAGAGAAAGGCAAGCAGCCATCTTTATCAGCTGAGATAACTGAATATTTCTTATGGGGAATACCTGAGAGAGATGAATTGCCATGAGCACGTGGGATGATGATATAAGAATGGAACTTTCGAAAGGTCTCTCTTCTTTCCTTGCCTCCCCCCTCCCTTTCTTAGGAGCTGCTACATGTTCTCCATCATGGATCTCCTTCTCAGAAGAAGTAAGCTGAGAGGTACAACAGATTTGAGTATAATAATCAAAGGAAAGGGAGGTTATTTCAAGCTCAACTGCAGACTCTTATTCCACCTGCTCCATCCCCTCTCTTTCTCTCTCTCTCTCTCTCTGGAAAAGGAAAAGAAATAAAGAGACCATTTATAAGCCCTCAGGGAAAAGTGATGACATCTTTCACTAGCTAGCATTATCCATCACTAACCCTCGAATTGCTTTTCCTTTCCCGTTGTACCTTCTTTCCTCTTTACTGAAAAATGGTAAAAGCTTTTGGAATGGGGATTTGGGCAGAGTTTAAGCTATCATGCACCTAAGAAGAAGGCTGGGATGGGCGCAGAGGAGAGGAGAGGAGAGGAGAGGAGAGTAGCTTGGGGGTGTGGT
Organism: Musa itinerans; assembly: GCA_001649415.1. Classification (NCBI taxonomy): domain Eukaryota; kingdom Viridiplantae; phylum Streptophyta; class Magnoliopsida; order Zingiberales; family Musaceae; genus Musa; species Musa itinerans. The sequence continues at coordinate 273,935 of LVTN01000354.1, forward strand.
GGTACCTGCGAGTGGAACAAAAGAAGGCAAGGTCCAGTCCGGTTGATTTGACGCACTCTTCTCCTCATCATTAGATGCAGGAGCATTTGATGGTGGGAAGAAAGATCCATATGCATGACAGATAGCCATAGATACGTTATTCTACAGAGACATGAGTAGTGTAATTCTGGAAGGGGGGAGGAGAGAGAGAGAGAGATGGCGAAGCTGTTAAAGAACTGACACCATTGTCAGAGGGAACAAACAGCTGCAAAACGAGGAAACGTCGACTTCCAAAGGTGACACTGTATGAAGGTTGTGGGAAGGATGGCAAGGGGGGATTCCCTCCTCCTCGTCTTCTTCTTCTTCTTCTTCTTCTTCTTCTTCTTCTTCTTCTCTGTCACTGGAATTCTTTTTCCCTCATCGCTACCTAATCCTTATATTCTTTACTTGTGGTTGGATGCCGGGGTTGGAAGATAAAGCAATTGAAAGCCAAGCAACCCAACCAACGACCGCCATTACGCCAGCAAAGCAAGAATATTATTTCTTTTCTTCTGGGAGAGACCGGACTTGGTACAGTGGATGTCTACCCAACAATGAGTAGTTTCTGATAGGGAAGGTGGTGTGGCCGAGGCTTCTACATTTCGACCTTATGCTCTTGTAAGGATGCCATGCCATTGGAAATAGACACCAACATGCAACACAAAGGATCTCTCACTCTTATGTGATGGATGGTGTTCATCTCATATCTCTCTCTACCTTTGAGTCGAGCACTTTTGTCTAAGCTTGGACAGCTTCAATAGTAATAACATTGGCACTTGTATCATCCCATTCTTTACTGCAGTTCCTCGTCTTGGAATGCCACTTTTCTCTTAGGAAAGAGACCAGAGACTAAGATGGCATGCCCAATCTATGAGTTCTGTAACCCTATATAATATTTCAGGAACAAGACATCATGTGAGCTCATTTCCCTATCTCGAGATCATCAGAACTTGACGGCCATATATAAATATCATAACATTTTCTTGCAGTGAATTAAACTAATCCACATGCAAAAAATCCATAGAGAGACACACAGAGAGAGAAAATAAATGAAAACATAGAGCTTTATATTCATTCCAATCTAAATGGTTTATACTGGCAATTTGGCAGCTTGTAGTAAATTATCTCCTGAATAGTGTTTCGTTTGGAAATATGATGATCCATTTATTATGTGGATATACGTCCCATCATATATATAGTACAGAAACTATTAGTCTTCTGGTTTGCTTACCTATTACTTATAATAGGCAATGTTAGTGGGTAAAAGAAACTCTTCTTCTTCTTCTTCTTCTTCTTCAAACTATGGAATATGCGGCAAATGTTAGTCGTATTAAACTCTTTTTATTTGAGGATTGCTTCTCGTAAAGATCAAATCATCGATACATAAACACACCAAAGACGATCGATATATGGTCTCAACCAGATCATAAAGGGATAATATTATCGTCCTGTGGCCAAGACTTTCAATACGACATTGGAGATGCAAAGGAAGATGAGGGACCATAGATAAGACCTTGGCAATATTAAATTGATCGGCTACCAGCTAATGATCTAGCGATTAAGTGCCTTCATGGTTTTATGTGCAGTGATTTAGATCTCATTTTTAGGTGGTGGGTTTCCTCCAACAACCATTGATAACTCACCAGCTACTTTTATTCCGGTAGGAACTGGAAGATTGAGCTCTTCAAAGAGAAGAAGTAATTCCAAGAAAGAAAGAGGCTGGATTCTCTGTCTTCGAAATCGTGGGAACAATTGTGGGGCCTCTCTTCATTAGCAACAAGCTGTGGGTTTCCGTGTTTATGTCCTTTTGTGATCCCTTTTTTCTTTCGAGTAGTCATCCCGAAGACGCAACTCCGAGTCTCGTGATATTTTTCCTCTATAGAGCTTCCACAGCCACAAAGCATATCTTGCAGCGTTGCACTACTCCTCGTTTATCTTTCTTTGGTGCCAATTACGCCGAGGGAAATTTATGATCTGACTGATCTTTTTGTGTGTACAATGTTCCCAGCTGCTACACTTTTTCTCTCTCACTAGCCACAATCTTCTTTAATGGATACAAATAGCACATGTTTTCATCCAAGTATGAGGTCGCTGTAGAGTTGCATGCCAAGTCAAAAGGATGAAGTAGATGATGAGGACGGGGTATCAACTCGGACCCCCCCATCTCCAAGTTCCGGATGATCATGGCAAATGAAAGGAGACTCGATCTGCCGTGGGATGCATGTACAGGCTTTTACACCCCTTTTTTATTTCAGACCATTCTCATGTAAATGACGGAGACCATGTCGTGGGTGGGGTTGCTATGTGAATCCCTTCCCCTCCTTCAGCTGTGGTGGGGGCAACATGCTCTTACGCATGGCGTCATGGCTGCAGTTCTCTGTCGTCCCTGTAAATGTAGACTCGAAAGAAAGCCAAATGTGCAGTAGGGAGGGAGAGAAGATGAGAGGGAACTGTAGCACTGCAGTGCGATACTGTCTGTGTTCGGATGAGAGTATGCCGGTGGTGTCTCTAAATTAAGGAGCCACGCACAGCGCTATCTCGATTAGCTTCAGTCGATCCGATTCGTGTGTGTACCCAATCATGGAGAGGAGAGACATGATACTTAAACTTGCTCCTCGGGATCGACCGATCTGCGCCCACGTGAACGGGACTCGGTGGCTCCCCGTGGTTGGTTCCCTTACCGATCCTCACAGGACAACGCTTCCGAGCTTTTCGCTGATCTCATGCATGTAGTAAAAAGGCCGAAGCTTTTCTTTTATTTTCCTTGAAGAAGCTTTCTGTGCATGTATTGATGCATTTAGTGACACCCCCGCTGCTATTAAATTCTGTGTGTCAGAAAGGTCGTCCATCAAACCAAACCTTGAATGCTCTTCGTCTGAGATGGCAGCCCATCGGCAGACATTGCAGCCTGCGCACCTCGAACCATCTCTCTCCCCACACTGTTCCGGGAGATCTATTGGTCAACCGCTGGGGACAGCGCGAATGCATCATTGCTACTTTCTCTTCGTACTCATACGAAGCATGTCTGGCGCCGAGGAGAAGAGAGATAAGAGAGAGAGAGAGACGACTTCGCTCTTGCCGCGTCGTACGGAGGGGTGGGTGGGAGCGCCGGCGGGCACCGCGACGAAATCTATCCGCAAGCGCGCGAAGGGTGGTGGTGGTCACACGTCGCCCCGGGGCCCGCACTAATTATCCGCGGGGCCCACCGCGACGACGGGAGAGAGCTGGGGGGGGACACGTAACGCCGTCGGGTCCCACGACGACGCGTACGGTTCCCGCGCCCTCCTCGAGTCGTCGGACCGCGACGGGTGTAGCGGGCGCTGCAGGGGATCCGGCCGACGCGACGCGTCGCGAGGCGGGACGGTAGGACCGAGGAGGATTCGGTGGGTGCGGGGCCCCCCCGGCGGTGACGCGCGGGTCCCGCCGCGGCCAGAAGTCAAGCCCGCGACCAATGGGAGAGCAGCGGCCGCGCGTGGCCGTCTCCACTTCGACCAGCCGTCGTTGTCGGTGGCCGCCCCCCCCCCCCCC
>LVTN01000355.1:11164-26020 GCA_001649415.1 Musa itinerans
CTCTAACGAGCTGACAACGCATGGCCAGCATGGGCCAAAACGCCAACCGAGGCCCATTAACGACCGCTCAGGCTCACCTTCTCACGGCACGCCAACAGCGATGTCAGACGCCATCAGAGGTACGATCCTACTCCCTACGGGTAGGCGCTCCAAGTACCGCTAAATTCCCATATAAATACCCCCGCACACTGAAGGAAAAGTAGAAGAAAAGACTCTTCTTCATCCGAAATCCCCTCCACATATGCTAACTTGATCGTCGGAAGGGGTCGGGCCGAGCTTCCAACCCGGCCTGTGTGCAGGTACGAAGACGAAGCCTTTCCTCCCAATGCCGAGGCGAGGAACCCCTTTCCGGAGACAACCCGACGCTCCTCCAACCATCCTGACGCGTGCTATCGGCTCCCCGCCGACAACCCCTGAAGGACACCGAGCTCGGTCCCCGACCATTTGGACCCGAACCAAGTCATGCCGACCCCGAGGCCACGGCCCAAAGTTGTTTCCCACAACAAGTTATATGAATGGATACTATAAACTTGTGTTTAATTATTAAGCCAAATCAGATGTATACTTCGCTAATAACAATAACGAGGGCTAATTACATATCACTCCATAATTAGTTATCTTTAGTATTCTAATCTTATATTTTTAAAAATTATATTGAGGTCTCTAATGAAACATTTAACTCAATTGTTCAAACAAATCCCTCTTTCTTTCTTGAATTTTAATCCTATAAATTTATCTTTTTAATTTTGTATATATATTTCAGTATTTCATTTACCTAAATATAGGGATCTCAATCTAATTTTTTGAAAATGTATGAATGGAAATACTAAAGAAGACTAATTACAGGGTAATATATAATTAGTCATAATAATGATGATAACTTTTACAAAATCTAAATGTTTTATAAGCCATAACTCAATTCAAACTACTAGCAGAAATGTTTTATACGTAATTCTAATTTCTTATATGATTAAGATTATTGATGATTATTGTTAGAGTTAATAAACATTTTAGGACTCATAGTTAGATTCAAATTATTTAAAAGAAATATAATTAGTTTTTTTTATAAAATTAAGATAAAGATTAGAGATTTAAGTAAGAAAGGTTATTAGTGAATCCTGATAAATTTATCACGAATCTTAAAGTTTTGAAGACACTTTTGATGTTTATAAGTTGTTTCTAGTGTATCATATATTATTTTCAAATTAGGAAGACTTTATGATATATTTTTTTATTTATTATTCTCTAAGTTCCACTTTGATTTAAAGGTTTTTCATCCCTTGGGACAAATGATGATGATAATAATAAGCTTTATATCATTAATCTTAATTAAAAAAAATTAAAATATCTGCAAAATAAAGATTGAACTATTTGGATTAATAATTTCCCACTGCTGACCAAATCTTGACCAAGCAACAAATCCATTAATAACACTATTTGGTGCACTTTCCTGTGCTGTTTGCACCGCTAACGTAGCCCGATGTCTTGATGCAAGTCTATTGGTCACCGATGGCCTCGTATCCCTAACAGCACTCTATTTCCTCTTCATGGTTCTCCTTCTTCCTCGGCTCTCTCTCTCTCTCGTCCTTCTCCTCCCTCCTTTATATAAAGGCCATGATCCAGTTACTCTTCGTCATCTGACCTCGGGGTCATCCTCTCTCTGTCTCTCTCTCTCTCTCTCTCTCTGCTATAGGATAACCCCATCAGTCTCTTGCCTTGGCTTTTCTTGTCTCGGTAGGAGATTGCAACACCATCATTTAGGGAATAGAGGCAAACCTTGTAGCTGCTCACAACCATGGCGAAGAACAAGGTGGCCGTTCTCAGCGTCTCGGCCATCGTCCTCGTGGCCGTCGTGGCCACCGTCGCGGTCACCGTATCCAACCGCCAGTCCCGGCCGGCGCAAACTGAACTCTCCACCTCGAATAAGAACGTCAAAGACTTCTGCCGCCCCACCGACTACCAGGCGACTTGCGAGAGCAGCCTCTCGGCGGTGGCCGGCAACACCACCGACCCCAAGGAGCTTGTCAACTTGGCCTTCCAGGTCACCATCGACCACATCAAGGAGGCCTTCAACCATTCCACGGTGCTGTCGGAGGCCGCCAAGGACTCCCGCACTTCCGACGCCCTCGAGAACTGCCGGGAGCTCCTCGACTACGCCATCGATGACCTCAAGAGTTCGATCGACCGGCTCGACGGTTTCTCCCTCACGAAGCTTGACAAGTTCCTGGACGACCTCAAGGTGTGGATCAGCGCCAGCATCACGTACCAGGAGACGTGCCTCGATGGGTTCGAGAACACGACCACCGACGCCGCGGAGTCCATGCGGAAGGCGCTCAACAGCTCTGCCGAGCTGACGAGCAACATCTTGGCCATCGTCACCAATTTCGACAGTGCGCTCGACTCGCTCAACCTCGGGTTCAACCGGAAGCTCCTCGCCGGGGAGTACCCCTCGTGGATCTCCGCCGGCAACCGGCGGCTCCTCCAGCAGAGCCCCACCGAGCTGAAACCGAACATCACGGTAGCTAAGGACGGCTCCGGCGACGTCAAGACCATTGGCGAAGCCGTCCTCCGTGTCCCCACTAAAAGCAACGACACCTTCGTCATCTACATCAAGGAAGGAGTGTACGAGGAGCAAGTGCAGCTCAACCGGAGCCTCACCAACGTGATGATGATCGGCGATGGGACATCCAAGACTAAGATCACCGGCAAGCTCAACTACATCGACGGCACAGCGACCTTCAAGACCGCCACAGTCGGTGAGTCCACCATCTCCACGTCTGCGTTCATTTTAGGCCACTAATCGCATGCACGACGAATGATGCAGCTATCGTCGGCGACGGCTTCATCGGAAAGGACCTCTGGATCGAGAACTCGGCCGGGGCGGCGAAGCACCAAGCGGTGGCGCTACGGGTGCAATCGGACAAATCGGTCTTCTACAACGTCCGGATGGACGGATACCAGGACACGCTGTACGTGCACACCAAGCGGCAGTTCTACCGCGAGTGCACCATCTCCGGCACCATCGACTTCATCTTCGGTGACTCCCCCTCGGTGTTCCAGAACTGCCTCATCCAGGCAAGGAAGCCACTCGACAACCAGCAGAACATCGTGACGGCACAGGGGCGCAAGGACCGGCGCCAGGCCAGCGCCATCATCCTCCACAACTGCACCATCAGCGCCGACCCCGCCTACTTCCCCGCCCGGAAGAAGCTGCCCACCTTCCTTGGCCGGCCATGGAAGGAGTTCTCGAGGACCTTCGTGCTGCAGTCGCAGCTGGACGACCTGATCGACCCCAAGGGGTGGCTTCCCTGGTCCGGTGACTTCGGCCTCAACTCCTGCTTCTACACCGAGCTCGACAACCGCGGCCCCGGCGCCGACATGAGCCAGAGGGTGAATTGGAAGGGGGTGAAGTCCATCGACAACGCTCACGCGCAGAAGTTCACCGTGGAGCATTTCATCCAGGGCAACGCGTGGCTGCCGAAGACCGGCGTGCCGTTCATTCCCGGCCTCCTGCCGATGACTGAGAGCGGCAGGATCCACTGATCCATACGTAGTGCCTCGATGGAAGCAGCGGATGCCGCATGTTTTAAGTAGATGGCATTCCAACTACGTGCCCAGTTGTAACCATTGCAGTACTGCAGCCAAGTCTCTCTGTAACATTTTTGTAGGGGTTTTGCCTGCCTTTGCTATTAATTCAATACATTCACGCAGTCCAATCACTATGACTGTTGGCTGTATGCTTCCATTAAATTATCAACTGTTGAAGATGCAGTCCAATCGCCGTTGGATTCTTGCACACCGGCATAAGTCGGGATGGGGAGAGGAATCCTATTATCCCAATACCCCCTATCAGATATTGGCAATGGGGTTTTATCATAGTGCATGATGGTTGGCCGTACGTGACCTTTACGTGGCAATCGACTCCCCGAGCGGTGAGTGTTTCTTCGGATATTCGTCACTCTAGATATATGGAATGACACCACGTGGTGTCGTTTCGAACCTCCCGGTGCGATCCTCGTCGGGACGACGTTGGTTGGTGCAGCCCCAAACGGTGCGAGAGGAGAACAACCGTCATCTCGGATTCCTTGTGGCACATCCGATGTGGTTGTGCGTCTGCCTCCCGAGGCTCCACACTTGGGCTGTGTGACGGGGGGTCGTGTCCACGTGACGGAATCCATACCCTATCAGGTTCCATAATAATTTTTTAGCTAAATTGTAAATTATCTCTCTTCTTACCTATATTTCTCTTAAATCTGATAGATAAATGCAATAATATCATTGGAATATAACGATACAATCATCAACGGCAACTAAATCTCCTGCCTTTGAGGTGTTTGTTCCGTAACACTCGGAACAGCCTCCGACCCTTAGCCAACCACAAGAGAGACTTCCCTCCTTAAAACTCTCTTCTGGTTCATCCCCACCTCTCGACTCTTCTTCCTTCGGCATCATGGGAGACGTTCAAGTCCCTCTCAGGCTGTCCGCCCCGTACTTCATCTGCGTCGCCACTGAGGCAAGCGAAGAGCGCATCCACTGCTCGACCTCCCGTGCTTCCCCTCTGACCTTAGCCGTGGCCTTCTGTAAGTCCCCCCGTAAGCTCATCAAGCTGTTCTCCTCCTCCAAACAAAGAAGAAAAGCCCATGCAGGTGGAAGAAGATGGTGGCGTTTCTTCGCCAAGAGCAAAGCGTCGGAGAAAATTAGATTCGGGAGCGGCAGCAGACCCGTCGACGGGGAAGAAGACGGCACTGGATGTTCTTCTGCATGTCAGGAGAGGTCTCCCAAGGAGCCATCTCCGCCCTCGTCTATCTCGCCCACGTCTGTACTGGAGAAAAAGCTCTACGTCGACGGAGACAGCAACGAGGACGACGATGGTGTAAAGAAGACCATCAGATTCGATTCTTCTGAATCTTCCATCAGCCGCAATGTCTCAGGAAAGCTACAAAGAGCGGTTTCTAGCAATGCATCTGACGAGAGCACTGGAGACGGCAAAGCTTTTGAGTCTGTTGCAAGCACTCGCGTTCCGCTCTCGAGCTTACTGGTATACACAATTGATGAGTCCCTCGAGGAGGAAAAAGATGAGACAGAATCACACAACTCCGAGACCTCTTCATGCGATGGTAACACATCGACGAGCGTAAGGTCGAACACTCCAAGTGACATCCTGAAGACTGAAGCAGGCCATGTCACACAGCAAAATGTCGCTACCAGCGACTCCGACGAAGAAGCAGAGCAATATGAGAAGCTGGAAATGGAAACAGAGACCGCACAAGTCTCGCTAACGAGCAAGGAGATACAAGCGTATGAGGCTCTACCCGGCAACGGAGACGATCCTTACCCGGTCATGAGGCTACCCGAGAGGACTTCGTCTGCTCCCTTTGACCTTCTCAAGACGAAAATGCTGCATGGCATGCACACCTCACGAGGTCTCTCGTCAATGGCCTTGCGGTTTTCAGCAGTATCGCGATTTAGTCTGAAGAAGCAGAAGCGATCCGATGAATGCGCCGGAGATGAACTCTGGAGCAAGAAGATTCTAATGGGGAAACGGTGCCAGGAACCAACGGCGGACGACTGTCATTCCCTGGACGACGGAGTCAAGCTTTGGAAGAAGAAGATCACGGCAGGTAAGCAGTGCCAGGAGTTGACCTTGTATGACTTCCCCGACAATGGCCAAGGGAAGAAGACTCCAGCATCCGAAGAGGACGAATCAGACTGCCCCTTGATCTCTGATGCTGAGAAAGAGATGGAAGCGGTGGAGCCTGTTCTCTCTTGTAAAGAACTGATGGAATTGGAAGCTGAATACTTCAGCAACGCAGTTCCATTCAAACGATTTGTTTTGTCTTCTTTAGCTTAGCAAGCTTATCTGCTCTTGCTCCACTCTAACGTAGGTCGTCATCTTCAATTAGTTTCAGAGTTCCTTGATTAGGCTTTCAAATAAGTAACTGCTGGTTACTCGCTCTCTTTGATTGCTTGTGCTTTCTTGTTTTAGCACCGTGTAAATCTTTCTATATCATGAATAATCCTTCATGCAAATGAGTTTTCGCAGTCTTAATTTCTTATTTTGTGTTTATTTTACAGTTTAATATGCATTTTAATTACTTTCTCTTGAAATTTTGGTAGAGGAAAATAAACAAAAAGTAAAGAATAAAGAATTTCCCGAGGCGGTAACCGTACCTCACTTCGTCCTGTCACCTTATCCGCTGCTTATCACCTCCACGACGACTCCGACACTTATGGGAATTGTTCTTGGCACACCCAACACCGAAAAAGACCGAGCCACGGGTTAACACGTGGCTCCCTGATCACCCAGTATTGCGTAGGACCATGCGTCACACCGCGCGGCCGCCGCGGCCATGGATCCTCTCCAACTACGCCGTCAATTGTGACCCACGATTCCCTCATCTTTGCCCGTCCGATGGTCCTGATCGAGGTGTAACAATTGGAGGGGATCCCATCCCGTGCTGACAAACCTTTTGGCCCCATGACACGGGTGGGACCCTTCCGCTTTCCCTTGTTGGGCAAAGGAGGAGGATACGAGAAAGCTATAATAAACTCAGGAACTCCCTCTGCTCCAGAAGAGTCCTTTCCGTCGAGCGGAGACGACGACGACGGCGGCGGCGGCGCCGTGGAAACGCCCCAACTGGAGCTGCTTCCTCCCCTTTCTCTTACGATCTAAGGTGCGATCTCCCTTTGACCACTGATTCGGATCCAATTTATTCCTTTTCCAGCTCGTCTTCCGTCCACCGGCGGTTTGGTGGACCAAAGATTTTGGTTTTGATGTCCCTTCGGACTCCAGATCTCGGTTCCCTCTTCCGTTTACTTTTGTTGGTCTGTGTTGTTGGTGGAGCGGCTCCGTAAATTCGAAATTTTGAGTGGTACCAGTGCTGGCGAGTTCTAGGGCTTGGTGCAATTAGTGAGTTCGAGATGGTGGATCAGTGGGGTTCAATCGTTCCGCGATAACATTCATGGGTCGAGGTGTTCGATATGGCCGCTTGATCGAAAGTTGGGTGTGATGGATTGGAAAACTTAGCTATCATAGTTAGCATGCAATGATGTTAATCTTGACGAGTGTACTGTTTCTTTTGGACATTAATTCCCTTGCACATGCGTTAATTATGGAGGAATCTGTGCCCGAGGGAAGGCCACTATTCGTAGCACACATCCACTTCTACACCTGTCAAGCACCAACTACAGAGAAGGTTTACGATCGTAGGTCATATAAGCTGGATGAGATTTCCCAGCAAGGACAACTCGAGGTTCATCTCGTCTAGGATTAGAACTACACAATTCCATAATCTCATCAAAGGTAAACACGTTTCTACCACTAAATTAACTGGTCAACACTTAAGGCTCATCTTTTGGCCTTCATGATTTAAAACGTGGTCACAGTGTATAAGTGAATGAGGTATGCGTATGTAGTGGCTATGTATGAAGTTTCATATGATGTTCATATTAAAATATTTGAAAAAGGACAATAATTTATGTTAAAAAGAATAAATGTTAACCGATTTTAATTAATTATTAGCTAATTTAAGCTATGGCCAACTCAAGAATTCATGGATAACAATTTTATTTTCAAGTGATGAGTTATGGGCCTACCATCAAAGGATAACTAAATTACTTGGATACATGTTGGTTACATGTCGCATGTGATTGCTTGAAGATACTTCGAATAATTCGATTAGGGATACTAGTTAAATAACAATCACTTGTTTTTGGTTTCTGTGATGTGCCTTTGCTATGCCAAATTTTCTCTTATCAGTGGCCCATATCTAAATTAATGCTTTATAAGAATGAATAAGCAGTCTAATTGACTAATGGTAGGTTATTACGAGGTCATCATAAACAACATTATTGGCATGGAACTAGGATCCAAATCATGCATGCTCCCGTTCCCATCTATCTTACTCCGTCTGTTTATTTGAGCAATCTATGATAAGTATCTACTCATTTCTTTTCTGCATGTTTGAAAATTATTTATTTGTCTTTGTGCTAGTTTCTGACACTAACATATAGATAACGTTGTCAATTCGGCTTATGCCAATAAAATATCCATGTTTTATCAAGTCTTTGTCCATGTTGTGACTATTGACTAGGAAATTTTCCTCTGTAGGGATGTAGAAGAAAATATTCGGCCTTGCAGTGATTGATAGAGGATGGAGAACTGTGACTGCATTGAGCCACAATGGCCTGCAGATGAGCTTCTGATTAAATATCAGTACATATCAGACTTTTTCATCGCACTCGCTTACTTCTCCATCCCTCTTGAGCTCATTTATTTTGTAAAGAAGTCTTCCTTCTTTCCTTATAGATGGGTTTTGATACAATTTGGTGCATTTATTGTTCTATGTGGAGCAACTCATTTGATTAACTTGTGGACCTTTACCATGCACTCAAAAACTCTTGCCATTGTTATGACCATCGCAAAAGTTTCAACTGCTGTAGTGTCCTGTGCAACAGCTTTGATGCTCGTTCACATCATTCCTGATTTATTAAGTGTGAAAACAAGGGAGCTATTCCTGAAGAATAAGGCTGAAGAGCTTGACAGGGAAATGGGCCTGATACGAACACAGGAAGAAACGGGAAGACATGTTCGAATGCTTACTCATGAAATCAGAAGCACACTTGATAGAGATACAATACTAAAGACTACTCTTGTTGAGCTGGGGAGAACGTTGGGCTTGGAGGAATGTGCACTATGGATGCCATCACGTAATGGTTCATCGCTTTATCTCTCCCGTACATTGCACCACCAACTTCCTACTGGGTCCACAGTGCCAATTAACCTTCCTGTAGTTAACCAAATTTTCAGTAGCAATCATGCAATGATAATTCCCCATACTTGTCAATTAGCAAAGATACGACCATCATCAGGAAGATATGTTCCCCCGGAGGTTGCTGCAGTGCGAGTTCCACTTTTACATCTTTCAAATTTTCAAATAAATGACTGGTCAGAACTTTCGGCGAAGAGCTATGCAGTAATGGTTTTGATTCTCCCATCAGATAGTGCTAGAAAATGGCATGTTCATGAATTAGAGCTTGTTGAGGTGGTTGCTGATCAGGTACTTACTGTCTTCAATGTTCATTCCCTGTCTATGTGATTTATTAGCATTTTTAGGTACCTTTTGTAATTGAGAATTTGCTTTTTTTTATTTGTATTTTTTTGCTATTGTTTTTATTTTCTTTAGCATGCTAAAAGTATTTCTGTAGTTTTATGATTCTTCTAAGTTCTTTGATTCTTTCATGTTTACTAATTTCTGTCCCCAATTTTTTCTGTGCTGCATGCCAGATACTATGTACTGACGTCTTTCCTAGTATTAATCCTATTAGCCCAAGAAAATATTGTTAAATTTATGATAGCACTAAAGCTAATTATTAAAATGCAGATTAACTTCTGCATGTTCTTTATTCTAGTTCAACATATTTCTGTTCAGATGTGTTTATCACCTATGCCTTTTCTTTTTCCCTTTCTCTGAATAGATGTTCAGTTCATGGTTCACCTACCAAACATATTCTAGTTCAAGTTAAGCATGTTCAGTTCATAAGATTAGGGATTTCTACTGTTACCCATTGAAATGAGGGTAGAATTTTTAGTAATGCTACTATAGCATTTTATGATTAATATGCTTAGGTCGGATATCAAGGGTGTTTGGCTACAATCCAAGAATTTCAGTAAGAAAATCACATGAAAACCCTCTACCAAATGGGGCCTTAGAGATTGGCATCTTAGCTATATATGCTTTTTATAATCTGTTAGAAGTTAATAACCCCTCAAGAACTTTCTCACTAAAGGTTTATAGCTTAGAGCTTGAGAGGTCATATGATAATGACATCAACCAGTGAATTATGCTTGAACTTTCTTTTTGTACTTTTGCCGAATAGATGGTACAAACATTAATCCTGCTGGTTACTAGTGATTGATAATAGTGCACCAAAAATTCATGTACATTATACACTAGTGTCTAATGAAAAATGAAGTCAACTTGAGAATATTAGCCATCGTTGTGAATTTTATCTGTGGTGACTGTTCAATTTATCTAATAGACCGGTTTCTAATAGGTTAACTCGATTCTTTTCCTGTTGCAAGTATCTAAAAGGCCTGGTTCTCTCAAGAGTCCGACATGATGACCATTTTTAGTTATTGAACCATCAAAGAATTTTTCACCTTTAATATCGTCTGAATATAAATGTCATAAACTGAGATGGCATTATGGAAGTGCTCAACAAATCCTTTCATTGGACATATGTTGAGGTTTTAAGGCTCAGACAATCACAATCCAATCGGCAGACTCGAATTAGTATGAACTGTAGCCAACATGAGTATGGTCAGAATACTGTGACACCCTTGAATTCTGTTGGTGTGTCCCTGAGATAAGAAGGAAAATGATGAAGGGGAGTAAATGAACAAAGTAGAAGAGAAGGAGAAAGGACCATCTAAGATGTTGCGCCATTGCTGCTTCCACTATGAATGTGAGAGAGGGGTCTTAGAAGTACACCCTTGTCCTTGCGCTCCATGCCCTCTCTACTGATGGAGATGGATCCATTTTGTATCTCATTCCCAAAACTTTCTCATTTTGCTCGGTTAATATGTCGAGCCTATAGGTGAGACCTTAACAAGCTGACTTAACAACCCCATAGATGGCTTGTGATAGGGCCACACGGGATGAAATTTTCTCTGGATGTATTTCCTGTACATGTATTTAGATAAAATAAGGCAAAATATAATATAATAAAATTAAAAAAAGAACTTTTATGCATGGATATTAGTATTAAGCTGTTGCATTTGTAAATTTAGTTTTTATTTGCTAATATTCAAAATTTTACAGATTCTACTTATTACTAATTTCTTGAATAATTTTATCAAACGATGTTCATCTTTATGTATTCATTTTGACTTTTTTCTTATTTTGTCTTTTTTTTATCTTTAAATTCTTATTTTTATTTTTTATTTTATTCTTTTATCGACCTGACCTCTTTCTGATGTCCATCTGAACCTTGGATTCTGATTCAGAGATTGTTACATGAGCCTGGTACAAGCAGTAGATCTGTAATGTCTTCTCTTAAACATTCAGGATAACTGTCATGATTATTTGTGCACATGGCTAAAATATGGTGCTGTCTTATGCATGTTGGTTTTGATGACAACATCATCTTAGTTGGTAGATGATAAAAAAATACAGGAACAATAGTTTCGCTTTTTCTTCTCCGGATGCATTAAATTTTTAGCTCGTTCAGCTTCTTCTGGAGATTTATTGATTTTCTTAAGTTTGACACATTCTTTTTTGTCTGCACAAGTTCATATGGCTTGTTATTCTCACTCATTTTGTCATAAGCATGGCTCTTCTATCTGTCCAAACAAAATAAATTCTACAACTTTTGAAAGTGCCTAGTGAAGTGCGAGAAGAAATTGTCATTAATTTCTCAAGTATTTGCATTGCATATGGTATGAGTTCCTAATATATGCTTCTAGACACTCAAAAGCACTAAAAACCTCTGTTCAGGTAGCAGTTGCACTTTCACATGCAGCTATACTAGAAGAATCTATGCGGGCACGTGATCTACTAATGGAACAAAATGTTGCCCTAGATTATGCACGTCAGGAGGCAGAATTAGCAATTCGTGCTCGCAATGATTTTCTAGCTGTCATGAACCACGAAATGCGAACTCCATTACATGCAATTATTACACTTTCTTCCTTGCTTCTGGAGACTGAACTAAACCCTGAACAGCGATCAATGGTTGAGACCGTCTTGAAAAGTAGCAGCCTTTTGGCAACACTCATCAATGATATTTTAGATCTTTCTAAGTTGGAGGATGGAAGCCTTGAGCTAGAAATTGGAACTTTTAATCTACATTCTGTCTTCAGAGAGGTAACTTGTTTCTTTTTTATGTTAACCTTGATTGTGTGTGTGTTTGGTGTATGTATATAACATTAAAGATAGTTGTTCTTTGTCTGGAAATTTTTTTGTATTATAGGTTGTGAATTTTATAAAGCCAATTGCAGCTGTCAAGAAGCTATCAGTGTCACTTATGCTGTCACCTGACCTGCCATTGTGTGCCATTGGAGATGAAAAACGGCTTATGCAAATTTTGTTAAATATAGTTGGTAATGCTGTTAAATTTACGAAGGAAGGTCACATTTCACTTACAGCTTCCGTCGCCAGGGCAGATTACTTAAGGGATTTTAGAGCTTCTGAATTTTATCCAGTTTCTAGTGATGGTCACTTCTACTTGAGAGTTCAGGTATTGTCAATATCCCATGCTTGATTAACCTGTAGCATTTTGGTTATCTCGTCATAATGTGACATGAATAGTAAATCATATGTAAGGAAAAATTAGAGAGCAGTTAGATAACATTGGAGAGTGGAAAATTTAGTGTTAATTGATTCCCTCTTGGGAACACCATAAAAATCTGAGTTATAGTTTAATTGGCTTCTTAAAAGGCTTAAAAGTTCAAGAGCTCTTCACATTCACCATTCCACCACATTCTTTCTTCACTAGGCTCGCTCCTTAAAAGAATTACTTGGGGACATGGCAACTAGTGTCCTGACAGGATCTTAAATGGTAATCGAGAATTGAGATCACAAGCTGTTTACTGTAAATTGATGGTGCATCAATAGACTGTTGGCCTCTAATTGATGCAGGAGCAGCACTGTTATCAGAAGCCTGCATGATCTCATATCATGTTTCGAGATGTAATTTTAGAAATTGTTCGTTATAATTATGCTGAATCTATTCTCCTTTATTCTTGCAGGTCAAGGATACTGGTTGTGGAATTAGTTCTCAAGATTTACCACATCTCTTCACCAAATTTGCACACGGCCGGAATGTAGCAAGTCAAGGATTCAGTGGCAGCGGCCTTGGGCTTGCCATTTGTAAGAGGTATAGCCATATAGTATTGACACTTTTTTTTTTTGCTAATTCACATGGATTCAGAAGACTAGTCTTTGATTACAAGGCCTTGCAAGTGTCTCTTTTTGCATATATTTCCTTCTAATGAATCAAACTTAGACTAAAGCCTCAACTTAGATTTCTTGCACTAACATGCTGCTGTTTGTTTTCCTAATGGAAACTTACACTAAGGACCCAACAATAATACATTAGCAGTTGCATCAGACTATATTGCATGATTACCAGTATAAAGCACAGGGCAGCATATCAAAATGACTATAAAGAAGCTGTACTATGATGTGTACCACTTTGCATTCATGGTAGCAAAATCATCATAATGTCAATATGCACAACTATCCAAGTACCTCTTTACTTGCACTGCCTTAGATGATAACACTTCAATTTGGCAGGATGAGTATTTTGTGATAGGTTAATTGTTACACCAAGGTTAAAACCACATCGGGTGATGGACCATTAAGCAACACAGTGCAAGTAAACAAAACTTGGTTGGTTGTTTATGTGAATTGGCATGTCGGGTGAATATAAGAAAGAGCACTTAATGAGCATCTACATTAATCTTCTCCTGTACACGTCTGTGAAATCAATCAATTTTGTTAGTACTAGTACCTGCTGCTTCTTGTCATACATACACATCCTTAATTACTTCTTTCTGGCCTCGTATCAGATATGTGAGTTTCATGCAAGGTCACATCTGGCTTGAAAGCGAAGGCATTGGAAAGGGTTGCATGGCAACATTTGTAGTGAAACTTGGAATTTGCGAAAATCCAGATGGATCTCAGCAGAAAATTGTGCCGTTGCCTTGGACAAAGCACGGGCAGGAAGATACTTCTAGCTCAAGAGGAATGCCAAAAGATCCGAAAGCTTTTATTCCATTGAATCCTCGGTATCAGAGAAGTGTATAGATACTATCCGATATAACTTACAAGCATGCAAGTATTCCCATATCTACACCAAATATAATGTGATTAAGGTGCAGGAGCTTTATGTGGGAAAGATTAATGTTGGTGCTCTCAGGCTGCGTATGTTGTTGTTGTAGGGTTGACATGTAATTTTTAGATGGGCATTTGTTGTTGCGTCAACTTGCCTTACAATATTCTAATTTATGCTTTCCCCACATTCTTCACTTACCTCGATCTGCCTACTAATACTATTGATTAGATTTCTCTGGTGAATTTTGCTGTTGATTGTTCCCATTCCTCTCATTCTTTTGATTCACAGGATTAACAATCATTTCAGAGTATTTGATATGTTATTGGAAACATTTTCATTCACAGTTTTGATTATATATATCAAGGTCTGTCGTATCGACATGTATCGCCCGGTACGGGCGATACGTACTGGTCCGACAGGTTACTGATACGCGGACCGCCCGTTACCGGGCGGTACGTATCGGTTTTCGATTATAGCACTGTAGGACTGCTACAGTGCTCGATACACTCGTACCATACTAAGTCCAAGTCGAAACTCCGATACGGTACGATATTGAATATATATATATATAAAAGAAGGTCTAGCGAGAATGTTGGGGTCCACCCGTTTGGGCAAGTAAGAGGCTGTCACGTATCATATGATTTGGTGAACCGAAAGTGCTGAGCATATAGCAGTAGTGCTGAACAATAATACATCAACCATTTCATCAGACAAAGATTAGCATCAATCCATGTTATTGTTGGACGTCCTTCGAATTAAGACCACACAACACATCAACTTAACGATGTATCAATGAAAGAATAGGCATACAGCTGAGCAGTCGTCGACGGCGACTCCTCTCCTCTTGCGCTTCCATGCGCCGACGGCACACTCCACAAGCCTTTTGGCTGACTTCCGTCTGTCCTTGGTTGATGATACAATGTTCACAGCTTCTTGGTTGGAGATGACATCCCATACCTAAGCAATTGGTCAAACTCACTGTGAGAGATGAGAAGAGTGATCGTCTTGAAAACAGAA
>LVTN01000355.1:40092-95734 GCA_001649415.1 Musa itinerans
TGTTCAGCTACACTATTTTGCTCAGGTGTATATGGTGTTGTCAATTCTCTGTGAATACCATTTTCTTCACAAAAAGAACTAAACTCATTAGATAAAAATTTACCACCTCTATCTGTTTTAAGTGTCCTTATGTGTCTACCACTTTGCATTTCTACAAGTGCCTTGAACTTTTGAAAATTATCAAATGTTTCATATTTCAATTTCAGAAAATATACCCAACTCATGCGACTATAATCATCAGTAAACAATAAAAAATATTGACTTCCACCAAATTATTTTGTATTCATAGGTCAACATAAGTCAGCATGAATTAATTCAAGACAATTAGATGCTCTCTATGCTTTTCCAATAGGAAATAGTTTTTTACTATGTTTGTCATAAATGCATCATTCACATACATCAAGTGTATTAATCTTAGGCAATCCGAAAACCATTCCTTTTTGACTTAATAACCTTAAACCCTTAATGTTAAGGTGTCCATATCTTAAATATCATAAACTAGACTCATTCTTTTGAGTTGTGACAAGTGCATGCCTTTCAATATTTGATACATCAAGTAGAAACATCTTGTTTAGCATCATGCAAACATTTACTATAATCAAACCAGATTTTTTTATCTTTAATAGTGCATGAACCATAATTAAATATTACTGAATATCCATCATCTATCAATTGTCCAACACTCAAATGTGATAAAGTAGGAACAAAGAAAACATTATCAATGTATTTTACCTTCCCTTGATTTGTCTTCACCTTAATTATTCTTTTCCCTTCTACTTGGATTTGCTTGCTATCTCCAAGTCTAACTTTCAACTTGTGAGTTTTATCAATATATCTAAATATTGATTTTATGTCTGATATATGATTAGAACATCCACTATTCAGAAACCAAATATCATTTGAGATATCATGAACTTGAGAATGAGTCATAAACAATTTACTATTTTCTTTATTTTCCTCCACATAGCTTGCTTGCTTTTCCCTTTTCCACCGATCTGCCTTCATGTGACCAAACTTTTTACAGTAGTGACATTGAATTTCACTCTTATAATTTTTTTGATCATAATTTGATTGCCTTTGTTTATCATACCCATCAAAGTGTCCTCTTCCTCTTCCTCTTCCATTTCCTCTACCACGAAATCCTCCCCTCCCACGTCCTCTTCCTATTGATTTTTTGTCTTCCTTTGAAGTAGAAGACTCTCCCTGAAATGCTTTTTCTTCACTTTTTTCAAGTGACCTGTTCAACCTTGCTTCATGTGCTTGCAAGGAACCCATTAGTTCATCAAATGAATATGTAGATAAATCTTTTGACTCCTTAATTGCGGTAACAACATGATCAAATTTCGAAGTTAAACTTCTCAAAACTTTTACAACAATTATTTGATCAGAAAGATGTTCACCATAAGATTTTATTTGACTAACAATTTCAGTCACTCGAGAAAGAAAATTTTGTACTGATTCATTGTTTTTCATGAACAAAATTTCAAACTCACGACGGAGGGTTTGAAGTTTTACCGTAATCACCATTGATGAGCATTGAAATTCATTTTGAAGTATCAACCAAGCTTATTTTGAGTTTGTCGCTGCTGCAATTCTTGAGAAGATTTTCTCATGTACACTTGTTGAATGAAGAACAATGTCTTTGAGTCCTTCTTTCTTTTCTCCCTTAGCCTGATTTCATCATCTGGATCCGCATATCCATTCTCTATTAAGTCCCAAAGATTTTCTGGTGGTAACCATCCCATAACTATTAGATCATGATTGAGGTAGTTATGAAACCACCCTATAACTATTAGATCATGATTGAGGTGATTATTAAAATTATCCTATAACTACTAGATCATGAGATAATTATGAATCAAATCTAACACCTTCTGGACTCAAATACATAGCTTGCTTTGCGATCTCAGATTACTGTGTCAACAAAATAGTGAATTAGATTGGGATTAGAATAATTAGACATGTTTGAATTGTAAATCATCATAAGTTTTTGTCTATTTCTAAGTATATTTTAGCCTTTTTTTTGGTGCTTAATCGATCCATATTTTCAACAAATACGTATGAAAATAATTGGAGTGGCCAAAAGGCCATCAGACGCTCAACGAGAAAGCGATCACCAGATTGCAGCATCCATCTGGATGGCATGATGTTGTTGAAGACATCATTCACGTGGCGAGAAGGCGACGGCCTGCACGCGAGCGGAGCACCACCGACGGACAACGACGTGGACTTCTGAATGCGACCTAATGGTGGCTGTCTCCACTTTCATGTAGACGCATCGGCGAGGCAGCTAAAGGAGTCGTCGTCGTCGTCGTTGTTTTAGTCGGAGTGGCTTAATCTGATAGCACAGCACGCACGAAAGAGAGAGAGAGAGAGAGAGAGAGAGAGGCGTCGCCGAGCGATCGATGGTGTCGAAGCAGCAAACGATTCCTTTTGTCAAGTCGATTCCACGAGTCACATCCCGACGGGCTAATTATATGCTAGTTAGATTTTTTCTTACTTTCGATCCTTAAGCTTAATATTAAAATTTTTATAGTTATAAAAATAAAATATTTAATCATATTTATCTTAAATTTAACGTCGATTTTACCAACAAAAAATACAGTTCATTACAGCATATGCACATCACATCGCTCTATCTCACTTGCTTTTTCTTTGTTCTTTGACGTCGATGTACATGCAAAACAATGTCAAACGAGGAAAAAGAGACAGAGCGATGTGGCACTAACACTTTGTCTCCTTTCTCTTCCTCCTCTAACGTTAATGGAGATGCTTCATCGTTGTCTCCTCTTTCTTTTCATTATCGATGTTTGGATCGATATTGGTAAGACTAGCCATTGCGTCATTATCGTCGACCACCATCATAATAGTCGCCCATGACGTTATCTCCACTATTATTATTGAATTATTTTTTGACCCATCGTTTTCATATCATTCATGCATGTACTATCACATATTGTATTTTCCATCGATAAAGTCAAAGTTAAAGTAAATAGAGTTAAATATTTTATTTTTATAACTATAATGATTTCAATATAAATTTTTTAACTCTAAATATTACGATGTAAACTTTGATCGAATTATTACAAATTGTCAAAAATAAAAGAGCCTATTATATATTAATTTTTATTTAATTAGATTATAAAATGATCGATTGTCTTCCATGGTAGAAGCAACGGTCACTCGCCTTTTGAATCGATTTAATAAATCATTAATTTTCGGACCATTTCAACCTACTAATTTGAATCATCCTAAATTGAAATTATATATTTAATAAATAATAAATAATACATAAATTAAAAAGTAAAGTGTCCATGTAAATAATATATTTAGAAAATGTGAGATGTATGTAACTATTGGTGATTTGTTATTTAATTTTTTAATATATTGTTTTACTAAATATTGATTAAAATATCATTATTCTATCATTTATCATGCTACTATAATTATATTATTTTTTATTAATAATTAAAATTTATTCATTTATTTTATATTAATTATCTTATTTGTAAAATAAAAAAAAGAACCTTATATTTAACCCCTCTAAGTGTTTACACATCATCCTTATCCTCAGGCAGCGAGATGGGTCGCACCATCACTTGACCTGAGGTTGGCCCAATAAAAGCCCAAAATTCAATCCCTTTTCAGCCCACTACAACCCAACTTAATATTCTAAACACGTCAACCATTTTTCCGACATACAGTTGACACATTATTCTTATGGTAGATCATTAGATCTGTGCTATTATCCTCTAATATAATATCTAATCCTTTGACTTCATCATCAGACTTTATCTTAATAAAAAATTAATTCCTTGGCTCCATCAAAGTATGAAATCCAACATGCAAATACTATTCGCGAACACAGCCACGGCCGCCGTGTACTCCATCCTCTTTCCGTAAACCAGCAACCGGTGTCGGTGCAAAAGCGAACCCACCGACACTTCCTCTTCCCTCAGTTTCCAGGCACAATGCTGGGCTCCACCCCGACGCGCTCTCGTCGCCACCGGTCTTCGAGAAGCTGGAGTGCGGCGCCGTGTGCGTGGCCGAGCTCAACGACGGCAAGAAAGGGACGCCTCCTTTCATGGTCACGAGCCAATGTCTGCTTTTCTCTTAGTTTTTGAAGGGTTTTCGATTCTCTCCTTCCCCAGCACCTCGCTGACTGCGTCGACATGTGGTTTCGGTCGCACTCCACCTGCCCCATCTGCCGGTCCACCGTCGAAGCTAAAGCGCCGGGATCAGATCACGCATCTCTCTCTCTACTAGAATGATTTGGAACTTGGACGTCTCACCCTCATTACTTAAAGACTACCTTAGTTTAGACGTGTCACATAATCTTCAACATCGTTGACTTTCCTCAAAATCTTCAACTCTAGTTAAGTTCTAATGCAAGTTGAAACACTTTGATTGGGTGATGGAGTTTGCATTTAGACTTCAGCAGCTAAGATTCGCTTTCCTCAGACAAGGTTTGGTCAAATAGTGTAATCTAATCAAGCAGCAACAAGATCTACATCTCTACATCTGTCTCTGTGATAGATATGTGCAGGGATTCTTCTTCACGAACAGTACGGGACTTTTGTGTGGTCTCCGGAAGAGGCATTGCGCGTGTAAAGCTTGTCGTTTGGTTCACATCTTATCGTTAGTCTCCGTCATCGAGTCCATTTAGATCTTTCTGAAAAGAATCAGTCAAAGCCGTGCGATCTTTTAGGTCACACTAATCGAGGACAGGTTTGACTTACATTGCCTTTTAGCTTGAAATGAGGGACGAGGAGAAGACGAAGAACCGTCAAAATGAATGGCTTTTATTCGAGCAACTAGAAGTAGTAGAAGGAAGGAAGGAAGGAAAGAAAGAAAGAAAGAAATGGATGGAACTGTGCAAGTGTTTTCCGATGCCTCCACAATTGAATCCCTTCTCCAAGTCAATTATTCTAAGCAGCATCCCGATGCAGGAAGGATGGATCAAAGCAATCCGCCGTCGTAGGGCACGCCGGACTGAGGCAGCCAGTTATCCCCCAGAATAAAACTGCTGACCGTGAAGTTGGCGGCGTCGCTGCTGCCGATCACATGGTACCCCGGCCATGTGACGCGGTTGGCCACGCCGGCGCCGGGCCCGCTGTTGTTGTACTCCGCGTAGTACAGCGTGTCCAGCGCGAAGTCGCCGTTCCACGGCAGCCAGCCTGCCGGGTCGATCAACGCGTCCATGAACGACTGCATGATCACCGTCCGCGAGTACAGCTTCCACGGTCGGCCGAGGTACGTGATCGTCGACCCGTTGTCCGCCGCCAGATCCGCCGCGGCGAGGAAGTTGCAGTCTTGCATCGACGTGCCGGTGTTCTGGTTTGGGTCGGTCCGGCCTTGGGCGGTGATGGTGTTGCTCTGGCCTTGCAGGGGCAGCCGGGAGTAGACGTTGCAGTTCTGGAACACCACCGCTGCGTTGCCGAATATGTAGTCCACCGTGCCGTAGATGTCGCATTCCCCGTAGAACTGCCTCATGGAGTGGGTGTACAGGGTGTCTTGGTATCCCTCGAAGCTGCAGCTGTAGAAGGTGGACAGGTCGGCGCCGTTTCGGACCGCGACCGCCTGGTGCTTGGCCGGCCCGGCGGTATTTTGGAAGGTCATGTTGATCCCCACGAAACCTTGTCCGACGACGGCTGCAGGTTAGGAACAAGCAATCGTAAGATCGATAGCTTCACGAAAGCCCAAGGAAAGGAGCATTTCGATGACAGTCCACGTACCGAACGTCGAGGAGTTGAAGGTAGTCCAGCCGTCAACGACGCTGTGGTTTCCGGTGATCACCGTCTGGTTGATCCCGTCGCCGATCATCATCAGGTACTTCTTATGCTTGGAGATGACGACGTACTCCTGGTAGACCCCGGCGGCGACGTATATCAAGTAGTAGCCCGTGCTCCCGTCGAGGTCGCTGGGGGCCGAGTTCACGGCGTCGCTGATCGTCGTGAAGTTCCCACTACCGTCTTGGCTCACCAGCACGATGTCGTCTACCTGCACGGTGTCGGTCGCCTGAAGGAGCCGCCGGCCGCTCCACCTCTCGAACAGCCCTCTCTTAGGGGCCGACATGCTCAGCGGCAGCTCGCCGTTGCGGCCGACGTTGACTTCGTGGAAAAGCAGCGACCTTCCGTGGGGGAGGACCCTCGAGGAAACACGACCTCCGTTGCGCTTGTACTTTTTCTTGGGGATCCAGGCCTTGTTGAACAGCGCGAGGGAGATGCCGTAGAGCTTGGTGCTGTTGGAGATGGGGACGGAGAGGCCGTTCTTGACGGACCACGCCGACGCCGTGGCTTGCAGACCGTCGGAGCAGGTCTGCTGGTTGGTCAAGAGAGCAGAGAGGAGGGTCTGCACCTTCTCGACCTGGGGGTCGAGGAGATTGTCGGTGTAGTTCAGCGTGGCTCCGGCCGACGTCAGGAAGTCGATGTTGAGGCCGGACAGGAGCTGGCAGTCCTGGAGGGCCAAGACGGCGGTCGACGACAGGGTCGAGCGGCCGGCGAGGTAGCGGTTGACCAGGTTGAGAAACCGCCTGGCATTGGACAGGGACTTGGCCAGGGAGAAGCGGCCATAGTCGTAGAGGTTGTCGGAGCCTCGGCGCGGGAGGACGGTCTTGCAGAACTTGGGGTCGAGCGTCGAGTTGCACGCGGTGGAAGGGTCGACGGGGGCCGACGGAGGGGCGTCGGATGAAGCTGGATTACCGAGGAGGAGGAGGAGGAAGGAGAGCAACAAGAGGAAAAGGACACCGGTGTGGGAAAAAGCCATGTCGTAAAGAGCTGTTCCTCGGGACGACGAAGGTGGTGAGCGGTCACAGGGGAGTTATATAGGAGGGTTTGAGGGGCTTCGTGGTCATTTCTCGCACTCCTTCCAAGGGAAATGGTTCTTCGCATTCTTGAGGTAGTCAAACCACGCTGCAAACTACTACGCCAATCAGCATAACATATGAGATATATCAGACTAATTAGGTCAACATTGTTGACTTTGGAGACCAATGAAACGCGTCGTGAGAGAGAGAGAGAGAGAGTTCACAGGTTTATGTTTTTAGAGAAGGAAAAATAGAATGACTAACGATTAAGAAGGGTGAATCAGAATCAGCTTTTGCCGAGTAAAGTAGGCAAATCTGGACCAATGACAAAAAGCTCGATCTTAGATTGTGGCTTCTCTGTAGTTTTGACATTGAAGAAACGTAGGAACACAAGTCATAGCGAGAATTGAGGAGAGGAGACAAATTAACATACATCTTTTGACCACCGCAGCTGTATACTAACTAACCTGTGCACAAGTCTCGTTTGTCAAGACTGGTAGTAGTCTTCGTGGTTTGGGACCAACTTTTTCGAACCCAATCAATCCGTCGTACCGGTTCGGCTAATTGCCAAACTGAGATTGAATCGGTCAAACTGATTGTAATCGAACTCAATTATGATTCTAATTAAACCAATGTCAGATGTTCAATAAAATAATAATAAATATTATATTAAGAACATGAAGAAAAATATAAAGTGCATTTTGATTTTTTTTTTTCTACAGGAAGCTGGAAAAGATACACCGCCAACACGGTTTTGCAATCATAATGCATCAGGCTGTCACACACCATGTACTCCCAAGACTAATAAGCAAGAGACGAAGAGACCATTATTTTGCAGGGACCCAACGAAGGGAATACAAAACATAAGCTGCTATTTTCTGCATGAAGACAGGCAGATCTGGGACACTTCCACAATGGAGTCAAGATGAGGTGGGACGAGGTCGGCAGAAGAAGAAGAAGAGAAGGGAAGGTGTGTAGCTAACTGTTGAAAGCGGATCGGACAGAGGTAATGACGTTGCTCGGCGCTGCCGAAATTTGACTGAGTTGCCAAACCTTTGAAGAAATGGGACGAAGGTTACTATTATGTGATTTTTTTTTCTTCTGCAGGTTGATAGCTATAATTTTCTTTTCTCATAAAAGGTATAATAGTTGGAAAAGAAAAATACTTATATTTAAAATTATGATTAACTCAAATCGAAATCATTTTGAACGGACCTAAAGTTCATTTACAGTTTCAGGTTTTTGAAAACCAAAGATTACAGATATGAATGAAAAAAAATTATGATTTTATTTTAAATTATACTTTCTTTTCTATTTTAAATTATTTTTATTTAAAAAAATTAAAAAAAATACGGTATTATCATTATTTAAGTTACAGTAAGATCTGAGAATAGCATATTACTAAGATTACAACAGACAGCCAAAAGTATGAAACACAGTTCTTGTTTGCATTGCTTAAAAACTGTTGAGTAGCATCAACCTTGAAATAGAAGCTTCAAAATGGGTAGGAATCAAACAAAATGTTTCATTGTGCTGATGATGCAAACATTATAAGTCTTAACAAAAATTCTTGCCGTTTGCTTTCTAAAATTGAAAT
Organism: Musa itinerans; assembly: GCA_001649415.1. NCBI lineage: Eukaryota > Viridiplantae > Streptophyta > Magnoliopsida > Zingiberales > Musaceae > Musa > Musa itinerans. The sequence continues at coordinate 48,495 of LVTN01000355.1, forward strand.
GAGAAATAGAAGCAATGATGATAGGAACCTCTTAATGCTACAGCAGGAATAAATAGTTCTAAAAGAAAGGGACAACCTGACTTAAACCCTAAAACCCCTGCTGTTCCTCCTTCCTCTGGCCCTCTCAAACTTCCTCCCCTTGGACCGGATGTAAGGCTTAGTGTGGCTATGTGGAACACCGGGCGCTTTACCAAAGTGCCTCACAGCTTCCCTGGCATTCTTTGGACCCCTGAGGAGTACCTGTACATTATTGTTCGATAAGCTATGAGAAAAACAATCAAGCAAAATTTTCTAGTTTGTTTTCAAGCAGTTGTACATGCACCAAATATACAACCGGTTCATACGGACGTAGAGCAAGTGATATTGGATAATGAGAGATGAAGCTACCGCATTCTTACTGGGCAAGTAACTACCAACGGATGATCATAACGATGTAGCTAAATTCAATAAGAACATTGATTGATACATATTGGACATTCAAATCAAGCATAAATAAAAAATTAAGTAGACACAAGGACATCAAAATAAGAAGCATAATCCATCATAAGTTTTACATCCAATGACAGATCAATTTGGATAATCAAATGAAAACCAAATTTATGTGTATTTAATGGTCAAGTCATTCATTATGCTAAAATGGAACAATATGAACTTGCATAAGTCCTACCTACTTGGTATCTAACAAGGATAACTAGGTTAAGCATAGTTATCAAATGGATAGATGACAAATACCACATTAATATATTGTGACATAAGGCAGGCTTAAAACATGTGAGACATGTGGCAGTCGGTACTTTTGGGGGCAAGTAGCCACTGGAACTGGTTTAAGAAAAGCTAACACATCAAATCAGTAGAAAAACCATGCAGGCTATATGTTAAGCTTAATTGAGCCATCTCTATTGAAGGAACTCCCATCCTTCTCATTTAAACACCAGAGAACCTAATCTCAAGTCTAGTGATGAAGAATCAAGTTTTCAAAAGGGTACTATGCTGCTGAAATTCAGAAAATCTCCTGCCAGATACAATAGACAACAAACGTTTAACCAAAACAAACAATAAGCAAAATGTTCAACCACAAATGCGAGAAGAAAATCGCTACATAAAAAAATATAACCCTGTAAGGTAACATTCAATATATTATATATCTAATTTAGACCAGCTTCAACTTTTTCAAGGAGCGCACTAATTAAAGCCAATAAACTGAAAAGTAAAAACCTACAGTTAAATTGTTCATAACAAATTCTCTACCTTAATGATGGTTAGTAGGACAACATACTCATGTGAAAAATACCCAAGCAGATAAATTGAAAAAAAAGGCGAATAACTAAAACTAAGTCCATGCTTAGCATCCTTTGCATTTTATAAACAAATTTTGAAGAGGAGAACAAAAGAATGTTTGTTAAAGCTCTTTCATGTTTTCCCAAAACCAAACACATTTAATTGGAAAATCTTCGTCGAGGAGAGTATTTATAGAAAATGAATATGTGATCTGCAGACACAACCTGCATAGTTCTAATTTCTGTATGTTTTCGCCTAGCAAATGAAAATAGTCCCCTGTTGCAATGTCTTGCTTTCAAAGAACTAAAAAAAACCTTATAATTTTAAAGAAACCATGCAGGATGGAGCATAATCAGAGGAAATCTCCAAATTGCTTTTCCCAGATTGACTTCAATGAACAATTTGTTTCTTCCATTGTTCTAAATATACATCATTGCTTGGAACGATGTTGTATCTGTATCAGTACCGACTGTAAGCCCAGCTTGCTGCTTGCTTGGCCTGATGTTCAGCTCAAACCCGATGTGTTTGCCAGACAACAGCCTAGCCCAAAACTTGAGAAACTGTTTGGTTTTTAATAAGCTGAGCCCGAACAAGCATTTGCACTTGTGTATAGCTCCACAAGGGGCTCAAGATGTATATAGTGTACATTTAATATATTAACAACTTACTTCAGTTTAACAGCTGAGATTAAATTGGAGCCCTCACATAAGGATATACCCTAAGCAACCTCACGGAGTTCCCTCTTTCTCTCTCGGACACACCAGTGACATCAAGAGGCACCAGTTATATTAAATAGAGATTTATTCGTTTGCACAGATGTACCATAACTAAAATAATAGAAATCATACCTCAAATAGGTTTAACATATGCTATAAGAAACGAGCTGCCTTACAAAGTTCCTTCTTGCACTCTCACATAGACACACCAGGGATATCAAGAGGTACCAGTGATATAAAGTAGAGATTAGTTTATTTGCACAGATGTTGCATAGCTAAAATCATAGATATCATACCACAAATAGGCTTAACATGCGCCATAAGAAACAAGCTGAAAGTACGCAGAGGAAAGTGTTATATATACCGTGTTCTGCCCGAGAGGTGCCCGCAGAGCGAGCTGATCGAACGTCAAGCATTCGCCACCGGCCTTTAGAATCCTAGCTCTTGCCGTCTCCGTGAACCTCAGAGCCGTCACCTTGAGCGCTGGAACCTCATAAACCCTCTTATCGTCGGTGACCGTCCCGACAATAACAGCAATCTTGTTGTCCTGGTAGGGAAATCAAGCCAATCAGGAGAATACCCCAATCAAAACCATAGTAACAAGAGACGAGATAAAAGGTCCAACCTTCCCATTCATGAAAGTGATGATCCTCTTGAGGGAGATCGGAGGCCTGTTGATCTTGCTCATGAACAGCCTCTTCAGTATCACCGCGTTGAACTTGCTCCCCGTCCTTCGCACCAAGAACCTATAGAGCTGATCACATGATAAAGACAAACCAATTCATTAGATTCAATTAAGATCGTAACGAGGAAACCAACCGATCTAACAAATCACACCTTGACGAGGAGCTTGAGGTAGACATCGTCGGACCTTGGGGCTGTGCGCCTCGCCTTCTTGCTCCGGCCGCCCGCGACGAGATCGATGCCCTAAAAATCCAAAGACAAAGAATACAGATGAGAGAAGAGGGAAAACAAGGATTGCTAAACGAGAGAGGGTATTCGAAATGGGAGCACCATGGCCGCTCTCTGCTGCTCCTGCTACCGGCGGTCGCGTCGTCTTTTCTAGGGTTTAGCTCTTATATATATATATATATATATATATATATATATATATATATGTTTTTTGTTAATCTGGAGAAACATTGCATATATGAAGAGTTTTCATATTGTCATTTTATGTAATCCAAAATTGTTGTCAAAAAAATATTGCATATATCTTTGTTACTGTTTTTTTTTTATAAAAATAATACATCATATATTAGTAAAATATTTTTTATGATTAAATTTTTATGAGGTGTTTGGGACCTAACTAGAAGGTCAAATATAAAAAAATGGCATGAGTGCATAACATTTTTGAGAAAATTTTAAAAATATTTTAAAAAATTAGAAAAAATCACACTATGTCGATAATATACTATATAGGACCTGAATGATTTTAAAAATATTAAAAATATTGACATATGTCCATCTAAATTCAATTCGGAAGTATCATAAAACTTTCAGGATATTTGGCCAAAAATAATACATCACATAGTAGTAAAATTTTTAATAACTAAATTTTTATCAGGTATTTGGGACCTAATCAGAAAGTCAAATGTATGATAATTTTATGAAAATTAAAAAAAAATTAGAAAATTTAAAAAATGACACACTTTATAGGAGATAAAAAATTCTAAAAATATATTTTAAAAAAAACACTGACATATGTCCAACTGGATCAAATTTAAAGATATCTCCAAAATTTTAAAACATTTTCACAAATCCTACTATTTTTTAGATTTCGTTCAAAATTAGTTCATTACATATAAGAAAATATTTTCTGAAGGTCAATTTTTTATCAGGTGTCTGGGACCTTATTAGAAGCTCAAATGTCAAAAAAAAATTACACAAGTACATGATATTTTTGTGAAAAATTTAAATAAATATATATTTATTTATTTATATACACACCCCAACATCTAGTATTACATATTTCAAAAATTCAATCAAATTAGGGAAGGATGAAGAAATTGGTTGGTAAATGGTATTGTATATCTCAAATCTTATAGAGGATGAGAGATGATTGTTGAGTGGATGGTGATGAGGTCCATCACTGATATTATCCACTCTACAATGAATCCCAGATAGTTTTATGGACTAAATACTACCTCTTAAGATGGAATACTTATTTTCTCAGTGCAAGGATCTTATAGGAGAACAAATAAATCACAGCATCACAATGAATAAGCAGAACATCCTACAACTCTTTTTACATTGTCTGCAAAAGAAGGAACAACCACACCAACACCATGTACATTATAAGAGACTTCAGTTCTGAGCTCTCATCTTTCATAACACTACTAGAATTTTACTTGCACCAACAAAGAAACCTTGCCTGTATGTCCCATGAAGTAGGTATTAGATCTGCTCAAACCTCATGTAGAATCCTGGGATCCGATGCCTGCCGTTCCTCCTTCCATTCTTCCATAAGCATCGGATGGTGATTTCCCCCTGAATCGGTTCCACTCCCCACCTAAAAGTACCAACAAAATTCTTGGTCAACCAAAAGATTGCAAATTGTTTGGTACATTCTGACACCAACAAATTAATGTCAAAATTCGGCATACTTCCAGTGATTTAGTCTTACCTCTAAATAATCATGCAACCAAAAGGAAGAACCAAGGAGTACTAAGATGGATGCCCGACAGAACTATGATAGAATAACAAGTCACACGATTACGTCAAAAGCGCATTAAACAAATGGCATTCAAGATTATATTATAAGTTGAAGTCGTAGACTACACTGCCAAAACTAGATTCAGCAAGCTTCGAGTAATTTAATCTCACCTTTAAATAATCGAGATGTTACCAATCGCAAGCAGCAAGTAGTACTAAAATGGATATCTGAAAGAATTATGATGGAACTGCATCATAACAAGTTGAAGTAGTAGCCTACTAATCATTGTTAAAATTAAATTCAGCATACTTTGAGTAATCTAATGTCAGTTCTAAATAATAAAGATGTAAGACAAAAGGAAGAAACAAGAAATAATAAAATGGATGTCCTGTAGAATTATGATAGAGAAACAACTCATATCATCAGGTCAAAATAAACTACTAAGAATTGTCCAAAATGAATTAGTAGAAATAGGTCCAAATATATTCAAAGCTTAAACCTACTGATGGCAATTTAAGACCAGCAGTGTTGGGGGATTGTTGTTATGGCACAACCACGACAATTTTACTATAAACTATAAAAGGAGATCCGACTGCTATCAATTTAAGTATAGAAGTTCTCTAGGCATAGATCAATGATAGAAAATCTACATGTAGCCGACCCAAATAATTGGGAATTTATGAGTTATTATTGTGTTGTTGTTGCTGCACTTGCACAACAATGAGACGAGAGAGATAGATTCGAAGAGATTACAAAATTTCCAAGCTATTAATGATAATTAAACAACAATTTGACTCTTAGTTGTTCTTCAAGTTGTTAGTTTGTGGTTATTGCTGTTGTATAAGTACCCAAATTCGAAGCTTCAAGCTGCTCATCTTACATTTGTACTTGAGGACCACAAGCTATCATGCTGCATACATTTTCTGTAAGCAGAAGAAATAGCCAAATCAACCTGACAGGGTCTAACTGGGTTGGGTAGCGATCAAAGCACACATCAGTAAGCAAATCTACTGTGGCACGATGAAAATGCTGCTAAAGCACCAAGTCCTCACCGGAAAAGGGCGAGATTGGCGGCGTGGATCCGGCGGGCGACGCCGGCGGCGTGGCATTCACAGGTGATGATCATGATGCTCCGCGTCACCCTCACAGCCACCTCCTCGCCGGCGCGCTCCGATCGACCGGTTTCTGCGTCCTTCGCTGCTCCCTCTGCTCCACCACCACATGGCCGCCATTGCAACGGTCGGATCAGAGGCGGCGTCATCAGATCGAAGGACGCTTCCGATCTGGAATCAATTCAAGGAGAAAAAGAGAAAAAAGAAAAGGCCCGAACCTTTGCCGGAATTGGAGCAGATGCCAGAGAACGACTGCTTCCGGAGCCGGCCGAGGCCGGTTTCAGGGCGGAGCCCGGCGACGGTGTCGTCCCAGAACTGGTCGAGAAGGCCCATACCTCTCCGCCTACCTGTTCACAGAAATGCCCCTGAGAAGAAGAACTGACGCTCGAAAGAAAGCTCCAATACAACAGAGGGGGAGGCTAAGGGAGAAGGGGTGCTCGTAGAGGGAATTGGTCAGGCGTGGATCGATCTGGACCGTCGATTTGGATCCACATGGTGATGACGTGGTGTATCGTGTTGAGTGCGTTGGATAACGAACAGAAGGAAGAGACTTCGCTAGCAGTGGGGAGATATGGAGAGTCGGAGAGTCACGTGAGATTCACGTGACGAGCGGGATTGGTATCTGTTTCTGCTTTGTCATGTAGAATTCAACTTTTTATTTTATTTTATTGAAGTTGATTTTAGTTAATTAATTGAAACTTTCTTTTTCCGATAAAATTTAGAAAAAACTAAATCAATAATTTCAGTCACTTATTATTCAGATCAAATGCTTTAATAAAATAAAGCATTGTTCATTATTCTTTCATTAATTATTGAAATATTTAGTAAATAAGAGAAAGAAACGATGGTGCGAGAATGAAGAGAATGGTTCTCCTAATTTATCTTATCATATTCTTCTTATTTAGATGTAATAATCACTTAAAAGTTCATCTCCATCAAACGATGTATTGCGATTCAACAACAATCTCAAAGCAGATCATTCTGATTATTGCTGCCTCCCTGGAGAAGTTGCATATTTACAGTAACATCATCATTCCCCTCAGATATATGCTCAATGACAGCCATGGAAGACCTCAAAGCAGCTTGACACCAGCATCTCTCATGGAATCTATGACGGCCTTGACCTTTCCATGGTATTTTTGCTCCTTCTTCAAGAACACAGAAACAGCAGGGATGCCCCGGAGCAGCAAACGCTCGCCCAGTAGCTTCCCGATCTTGGCCGCTGCAGCGACATCTCGGGTGGAACCAATGCTTGGCCTCAGCAACTTTTCGTGTGAGCTTGCTGACACGGCGATCTCGGTGGTAGGGGTGTGGATGACCTGGGCACTGACATGCTTGTCAGTGATATGCATCTTCAGCACATATGGCTTAAGGAAGCCGGGGATTCTTGATGGCCTAACTATAGGCATAACCTCTCTGTGGTGGTGATGACCTGCAAGGATCAAGAAGGATTAGGTTCTAGAAACCAAAACAACATAAAAGTTTGAACTTAATAATTGATGACCATTTTCTGTTTTATGCAATTTATCTGTAAGAGACTATTAGGTAATATAATATCTTATCAGCATTATTTTGCACCAGACAGGTGGGCTTACATAACTACTAAATCCAGCAGCACATAATTTTCTTGCTGAAGTCTTCATGTAAATGGTGCTAGCTTCCAGAAAACACAATACTGAGAATGGTACAGAAAAAGAAATCAAATCTAATGGTTGAATGCTATGACTGGTGGTTGAAGATGAACAATGCAATTGGCTTCAAAAGAAAAGCAAATATTATCTCAAGCTGCTTAAACTGTGTTTCAGACAACCGGAAGCAAAAAGAAGAACAACTGTAGGAGGTCAGGAAGAAAGATAATACAAATGAAAACAAAAAACAGTCTCTCTTTCCTAGAACGGAAACTCAAGGTGAAGAAATGCTTTTCATCCATTCAAAACTTAAGGGTTTTGTCAGTGTTATCTAAGACTATACCACACTGGAGTTCACATTTCTAACAAAAGAAATATAGTCTGCAATTGCACTTTAAAAAGTGTCGTGAATAACATTTCTAACCATAAGTTTATTTTGGCTTATCATGTGCTAGAAATGGTAGCAGAGGTATCAAAATTCACTAAATCACAAGATATTATCACTCCGAATTGCTATCACTTGAACAACCCAAACTGAACAATCTTGACCATTAATTCTGCCTTCAATTAATGAAAAGGTGGAACGAGGAGGATAACAATTAATATAATTCTGGTCGCCGATGAGTTGGAGGTTGGTGGTGATCTTTTCCTGCTACTTTCTCCGAATTAAGACTTTGTATGAAAGTGACTGCACTACTGGACTTCAATTTAGAGGCTGTCCAAATATTTGGAGTAATAAAACAAGGTCATAACAATCGTAGAAAGCTGAGAAAATCAGGTAGAGCCTTCATTAGTTTTCCCCAACAAGGGTCTTCCATCCTTTTTTCCTTCCAGGTATTTCAGATATCTCGACCACTGTTGTTAACTTTGAGAAAGTACAAGGATATTTAATTTTCCATTCAGATTCGATGCTGCAAGTTCAAGTTTGTTCGAAAGCAAAAGCCTTTGTAAGCAAATATTAGAAAAGCTAAACAGAGAAGAATACTCAGGATTGCACGAGAGGATTGAAGAGAAATAGCAGATGTCTTCGTTACGAGAGGAAATTAGAAACCAAATGCAGATATCAAAATTATTAAAGAAGAGAAGCTTCCAAAAAATTCAACATAGCAAACTCAAATGGCAATGAAGAACAAAATAGATGGAGAAGGGTGATGGCGACAACTCCTACTTCAACATGATCGAAGCCAGAAGGAATGATTTCAAATTTTAAAAATCATGGGATGAAGCTGAATGAGGTGGAGGAGATTGTGATGTGGATCATGAGTGTGTGTACTTCAAATTTATCATAATCAGGTGGTCAAGCCGAGTGAAGAAGAAGAGCTGATGTTATGATTCAGAGAGACTTTTTTCTGTTCTCGCCACCTTTCTATTGGAACTGACTGATCTCTACTTCACTGCAAAAGGAAGGGGCATATGATCTAATGAAAATGCATATCATAAATATGGCCGAAAGAAACATGTGCAATTTAGGCAAAAAAGAAGGAACTGGTTGCATTTGTCCTCTGCTAGAAGTTCAATTCCTGTGCAGGACAGACAGAAGCTAGCTTTATTGCATTTTCTTGCTTATGTCGAGCTTGATTTCTTCAGATGTGTAGATACGATTTCCCAGCGGCAAAATATCACTCACTCTCCCTACCCAAAAGAAGGAACGAAGATTCTAATAGAAAAGCCATATTGTTGCAGTATTGGAGAATGCCGTTTCCAGATTCCAATGACACCAAATGTCCAAGAAAAGGTGTATTGCAGCCGTAATCTCGAGGGTTGACCTGCCCATCTGATGATCCAGTGTTTGAACTAATATTTTGGGGAAGGGAGTACCTGGTGCGGGGTGGCCCGGCAACGGAGAACCAGAATAGAAGAGAGGAGGACAACACGAGAGAGGGAGTGGCGGCCGGCGACCCCGGGGGGCGTCGGAGTGGACGAGGTAGGCCGGTTAGGTCTTCCGACAGGAACGCAGCGTGTGAGACGAGGGAGAAGGCCGAGGGTTTGTTTATGGATGACGGATTGTTTCGTCTCGCACTCGAACCCGACCCGTTAACCTTTCAGTATGTGAAAACCGAGCCGCAAGCCTTACCCGGTCGAGACTCGAATCAGATAGTCGAATGATGTCCGACCTGGGCTTTGCACCATACCAAATGTAACCGAATTGATCCCTAAAAAAAAATAAAATAGATCTATTTAAAAAAAAAACATCAGATTGATCATAGCAGCTTTGGTTATTTATTATAAAATAGTTAGGTTAAGGGCTAATTATATATTAACCAGTTAGCTATATTTCAATCCCTAAACTTTAAAAGATTATATTTGTATCCCTTATAATTATGAAAGTGAAATATCTAAATTCATTTATTGTCGGTATTATCAACGAAAACATGAAAATAAAGAACAAAGAGGTAATTTTAATTTTTCAATTAGTGGTGACGGACGATAACATCGTTGGGGATTGTTCTACATTTGCATTGTCTACATTTGCATTGACGTCAACACAATTGCCGACCGACCCCTAGTGACGCCATCGTTCACCACCACTAATTGAAATATTAAAATTTTTATTTTTATTTTTTATTTTTATATATTTTTTAAGTAAATGAACTAACGACATCCGGATAAATGAACTTAGATATTTCATATTTATAATTTGTAATTATAAAGATGACAATATAACTTTTTAAAATAAAAATAAAAATACTAAAATTTATAATTAAGTGAAGGTTTTGATTAGTAAGATTAGAGCATTGAATCTTATCATCATCAATTACTATTAGGATAGGCTTATATATATATAATTCTGTATTTTATATTTATTTTATGATTTAAGTTTTTTTAATTTCGATTAAAAGTATTACAAGAAAGTTGCCGTGGAAAAATAATAAACATAGAAATATAATATAAAGGTCTTAGATAAACCAGAACATGACTTATGAATAAAGAAAAAAAATGATAATTTAGTTTGCCAATATTAATTATAATAACAGTTTTCTGCAACCCTTCATAATGACAAAAGAATCCCCATTGAAGTCATTGGTGAATCCTTGCAATTCAGGAGCTCACCATCTTTAGATTTCCCCAGCTCTATTACATCATGAAACATCAATGGCATTGCAACTTGCAAAATGTTCTGCAATGTCTACTCTGGGAGGCTCAATAGACATTGCAAAATAAACTATCTAGTTAAATGTTGGATTAGACGTGTTAAAGACTCTCTCTCTCTTTCTCTCTCTCTCTCTCTCTCTTCTCGACAAAACAATGGAAAAAAGAAATACAGAAAAAGTAGCTGATTATTCTGAAGGGCACAATAAACTCTGCTGATGTGAAAATACAAGGCCAGGCTATGACAATTCCTGGAAATTGAGTTGAATCAGGAACTTATTGGTCTCTTCAAGAATACCTCAAACTTCAAAGGCTGCAGCTGAGTTCAAATTTCAGAATCAACAGAGGGAATCAGAACTGAAAGAAAATTGAATCAGGAACTCATGATCTCTTAAAGAGTACCACAAACTTCAAAGGCCATAGCAGAGTTAAACTGAGAGAAGCAGAGTAATGCAAGAGCACCAGAGCAAGCTGTAGCCAGTACAATTTGGAGGTTTTTCTTTGTGGAGCTGCACTTCTTGGTGATGAACCTGAAAAGAAAGTAGGATAACATTCCATTTAGACTACCAGTTAACAGTTAGCAGTATGGAAGTAAATTTAGAGTTCCTGAACCGAAGACCCAAGATTATTCAGCAGCGTTGCTATTTCATCAGATTTCTGCATATGACATTCTACGACTATTTAGCTTGTGTTGGTGATAACATTTGCACAACTATAAAGTCTTTTGACCCAAGAAAAGCAATTTATATTAAGAAAAGTTTGTTCTAGAATGTCTAGCTAAAATCAATTAAATCCAATACCTTCAAAGGAATATCCCCATACGTATCCCACAGAAATAGTGTTTGCCATTATTGTATGTACTATGTATAACAACTCAATACAAACAGAAGAAAAGGTAAATGCAGAGGAAACCTTTGTGTACAATACACTACCTGAAAAAATCCCTCCACAGTAGTTCGAACAACCAGTTCATCCCACTATTTTCTGAATCAACAGTCTTCTTCTTTGGTGAAGCAGCAGAAACAGTACTGAAAACCAAAATCAGGACTCCATGATTTATACAAACAAATAAGGAATAGGAGATCATATTCCACATATCTAATTCTACAAGCTTGGAAACAATGATTCATTTTACGCTCATCAAAGATCATTAAAGGAGATGGGACTCGTATGTCATGAAAAATATACCTAGTTGCCGTCTTCTTCAGCTCAGCTCCTCAAACAAGAAGCGAGGAGAAAGACATCCCATTGCTAGCCATGGTGAGATTTTGGATGAGAAACTAGCACCATATATGTTGTCCCTAGTGTTCTCTTTATATGGTTGGGCATAACATTCAGCAGCAAATTTCTTCGATCTCTTCAGTGCTTCAGTCTCACCACCCACAAGAGTAGCACTTGCGACAGGTTTGCCATCCTGAGTCATATAGCATGCCGCATCAACTAAAAATTTCAAGATAAGTCATAAGAATGTAGCAGATGCTAACATGGTTTGATTTATCATAAAATATGAGAAGAGAAGTACCAAAGACCATTTAAAACAACATCAGATATATTTAAGTCACTATGAGAAGAGAAGAACCAAAGACCAATTAAAACAATATCAGATATATTTAAGACACGAGAAGCTGAAACTATCAAACTCTATAGTTTTGGTCCATCCTTGAGTAGAAGATCATGAGAATCTAATGAAATTTGGACATTGCAGGATCTTTTTAGGTTGAAACGTATTTTTTCATTGAGCTGACTTAAACTTCTAATTTTGCCATAAACTAGTATGACTTCAGAAATGAATAATCACATAACAAGGAACCATCTTAAAATTGCTTATTTCACTAACAATTTTTATTACTATAGCCTTTGATACAATCCTTTTTCTTGTGCAACTATTCTTTTCTTCTTCTTTATCTGTCATTCCCATGACATCTTATTCTGCGGTTTTGCTTCCACTCCCTTACTAGTTAAAAAGCCCTCTTTTTTTCCTTCAGATGCTTAGAGAACTTACGAATTTTTCACGGGATATCAAAATTTTTAAGACTTAAAATAGTTAAAAGGGACGAACTTGAGACAATAAATCAAACCTGTAAAATGGTTGGCGTCGGATTAAGCCCGAGGTCTTGCAAGCTTGGGATCTCCCCGGGATCAATATCCCCCGTCGACGGCAGCCCCTTAACCTCCTCAGGCGTCTCAATCGTCTTCCTCACAGCCACGCCCTTCACTTTCTCCCTAAACCCTCCGTAATTGGTCGGCATGTGCTCTAGCTCGAACGGCAGATCATCGACGTGGTGCAGCGTGCTTCCCAGAAGTACTTCACCTCGACTCCCTCGGCCTCCATTGCCTTGACCACCCGCTCCGCCACCGGCGCTTCATCCTGAGACACCTCCCAGTGGACGAACACAGCTTCGGCGCCAGCCGCGAGCCACGAGGTCAGATCCGCGGCGCGGAGGTCAGCGACGGAGTCAACGAGGAAGCAGGCGCGGCAGTGGCCGGTGCGGTCGAATCCGGCGCGGGACCGACCGAAGTCGCGGAGTCAATGAGGAAGGCGGGGAGGAGAGAGAGAGAGAGAGCGAGAGTCGGCGTTGGCGGCGGAGAGGGCCTCGTGGTAAGGAGGCGGAGGTCGGCGCGGAATCAGACGATGGAGCAGTGGCGAGCGGCGGCGGAGGAAGGGAGAGGGCGAATGGAGAAGGGAGTTGGAGATTGGTGGTGGTGGCGACGGGGTTGAGTTCGGTGGTCATCTACTTGAGGTTGGTGATTTGGCTCCATCGAGTTGAGTTGGAAGCGCGAGGGAGAGGGGAAGGTGGAAGAGTCGGGAAGTAGCGGTTAATGGCGCTTTATATATAGAAGTTTTGTTTAGCGGGAATATTTTTTAGTATTATATATTACAAGTTTTATATGAACGTCAAGTTAATTTCGTTTTTTAAAAAATAAATAATATTTTACGAAAAATAAAAATAATAAAAAAATTAAAGCTTTTTCTAAAATAATTTATCCTTTATCCTTCTAGCTAATAAAGATAATATATTAAAGCTCTCTAACATCATACATAATATAGACATCTTAATTAGCTCGTCCCTCCCGTGGAAGCAAGCTCATTGACAAGAGCCAAGGCGTTGCTGGTGAAGTGGGTAGCGTTCAAAACCTTGCTTGTGATCACGCTCACCACCGGCCCCTTCCCCTGCAACTCTGCGAACCCATCGAGGCAGGTGTCTTGGTTGGTGAGCGCGGCGCTGACCCACGTCTCCACGTTGCTCATCTGCCACGCGAACGTGGTCCGCTGCAGCTGCCGCAGCTCCGCCAGCGCGTCCCGCAGCTCCGACACCGCGTCGGCGAGGCACTCGACGCAGTCCGCGAGCGCGGCGCGAGCCCGCCGCCCCCGCATCCGCCCCCCGCGCTGCAGCCCCGCCAGGTAGCCGCCCACCCTCTCCGACTCGACCGCGGTGACCACCACCGCGGCGCGCGCCCACAGGCAGGGGTTCTCTGGCGCCGCGGCGCGGGAGAAGCCGGCGAGCGAGCGCACGCACAGGGAGGGGTAGCGCGTCGCATTGCACGCGGCGTTGAGGTAGTCGTCGGCAGCCGTGGAGGTGAGGAGGTGGGAGGAGATGGTGGTAATGAGGACGAGGAACGCAGCGGTGAGGGATTGGGCTGCCATTTCGGTCCTTGAAGCGGAAGAGTAAGCTGTAGGAGGTTCTTAAAAGGGATCGGTGAAAGCTTCAGCTTTACAGGCATGACAGGTATCTCAGGTAGGCAAGAAGGGGATGAGCATGATAATGCAGGGAGTTGGGAAGGTAGAAAGCAGACTACTTTCTCGTGTTAAGATGGTGAAAGGCTTATCAGACAGTAGCAGCAAAAGGAAGATAACACAATGAGATGGGTTTTGATGCGATGAGAAGCAAAAGCAGCCGTAGGAGCTGTTGAAAAGTGCAAGAAGATGATGGAAGTTAACTCAGTGATGACTGCATTCAATGCAAGGTCATTTTGGGTACAGATGTGTGAGTGGCTTGATGGCCACAGGATGTTGAAGGCCCTATTATGATATGTATGTATTATTTCAAGTCAAATGGAGAACAATATCTTTGATTTTACTACAATTAATGACTATCAAACAAATCTGATTCCACTCTAATGAGACTGACAACAAGAGAAATCTGCCTTGCAGTACTTCTTCAGCATAATAAAAATAAGATGAAAAGCAAGATCTGATTTATTTCAGTCTCAGTCAGAGTCAGGAGCCTTAATTTTCTCAGCATAAATCAAATATCAAATGTCAACACTACTGTTCCATACAAGTGCTAATTGACTAAAATGTATTCTAGTGTTTTACCTATCATTCTATAAAAGGAGTGGTCAACTACATTGTCCTCTTTTTATTTAACCTTTTTGTCATATAATGATAGTTCCAGCCTGTGAAGAATCTACTTATACATAGAACAATTTCATACCATTTCTCATTAAAGAGCAGCATGTAGTTGTCACATCCTACACAGTCAATTCCACTAAACTGATGTCTGATTAGCAATAAAAGTGCACCTAATTCTAAACTGAAATGTCTTCATGAGACTTTTGATGAGATGCTCTGCATGACTTTGCACTGTCTAGATGGAAGAACATAACAGAGGCATAAGGCAAATCAAACAAAAATATTAAGACCTTGAAACAAAAAGATCAAAGCCAACAAGATCAATCTGATAACTCTGAAATTAGAACAGCATAGGGTTGATGTTCTCAATAAAAGCTGAATCACTGATGTTTATAGCCTCAACAGGAATTGCATCCAAATATCTTTCTGATTGACAACGTCAGTCTACACCAGATGAGATTGTTAACTCAGGTTGTAGAACTTAATCGACCCAGATCTGTGTCAAGACATCTATCAAGAGGTAAATCTAAGTCAGAGCACCTTTGATAGAATCAATTTACTTTCTCAAATCAAATGCCAACCTCTTAAGTCTTGACTGAATCACTAAAGTGTGATGAGTTTCTTCACTGCCAACACCAACTGAATCAGATGATTTTCATCGCTCGAGATTCAATCAAGTAAAATTTCTCATAATAAGTTACTTTCTACATGCCATCTAATATAGAAGATTTTCACTGCTTGCAATTTAAGCAAGTAAAATTTTCCATAATAAGTTACTACCACATGCAGTCTTATATATTTTACAAAGTAAATTCTACCTTATGCTGGTGCATCAAAAGCCAGTAGTTATGAGCATCAAATGACTCAAATCCTTTAGGATGCTACATAAGATTCTTAAGTACTCAGTGATTTCTAACAGTTACAAATCTGACATTTTCATACACTAAATATCCAATTCTTAGAAAGTATAAATTTAAATAAGTTAAATTGAGACAATAATATGTCATTTGCAGAACTCGGTCAAGTTGTCTTAAGCAATATAAATCTTTGACACAGCTTCAGAATTTTGTTGGATATCTACCATGAATTATATGTCAATAAAATACTCACTGCTACTGCATATCTTTGGTCATACTAATATCATCTGCAACATTAAGCAGCAAAGAAACTATGCATGAATGGAGGGTCAATAATATATTGTGAATGAGTGTGTGATGCAAACCAAATACTGCTGGAAATGGTACCAAGGTTTCTGTTCTGAATATGATTGAAATGGTTGGGAAAGAAGCAAAAGAGGAATGATGATTCATCTGCCTTTATCAGCGCCTCTGAAATAGTATTGATGGCATTATAATGAAATAGTTAGAGGTTGTTGAATCAAAAGAATATGTTCAGACGCTAAAATATATAACATTTTATCTAAACACTTATTAGCGAAGAAGAGGATAGGTTGCAAGCTTCAAAAGTCAAATTCTGGGAAACTGAAGGTTGTTTGTTAGGATGTCGACTTGTCTTTTAGCTGATAACTTGAAAATCAAACAAAAACACAGAGGTAGAGCAAAAGGACTGGGCATAATTTCAAACAAAATATGCCTTTTGAATCTTGATGAGTGTGAGGCCACCTTTGGATGAAAATGAGTAGGTAGCACATCTTAAAGAAAAACAGACTAGCAGTTGTTTGAATATTATATGACGGAGAAGTCTGGATTCCTAATGTTGAAAAATCTTCTCGGTACAGAACTGGTCTCTTACATATTAGAGACTAGAGAGCACAATTAAATTTGGTCACATAATGTTGTTTGGTTTGGTAGGACTCTTAAACATGCTTTCATGCTCTGGTTGGCTATTAAAGACAGGCTTCTTATTCAAGACAAATCACCATAGCCCCCTACAAGTTGATAAGAACATCAACATGGATAAAAATTTTAATTCTCCAAACACAAAGATCACAAAACTTAATAGTCCTATTTTCCTT
This sequence comes from Musa itinerans, assembly GCA_001649415.1. Taxonomy (NCBI): domain Eukaryota; kingdom Viridiplantae; phylum Streptophyta; class Magnoliopsida; order Zingiberales; family Musaceae; genus Musa; species Musa itinerans. The sequence continues at coordinate 65,304 of LVTN01000355.1, forward strand.
CTGCCATATAAATGGAGCTCGAAGAACAGGTGACACAACTGTTAGAACGGAATTACAAAAAAAAGACAACAGCTTTCTTTTAACTCCATGTGAACATCTTCACAGGACAGACAGTATTCCAAAAACCAACTCATTTAAAGCTTAACCTGAAACAGTGATGGCCGATTACCTTTGAAGGATGCAATCAGCCAAAAACTTCCTTAGGTAGACTTAGAAAGAACATCTTCTGAGGGAATCTCCCGCGTTGCTCCAGCATGTTCCTTGGTAAATTTAACAACTGCGGAAGAAGAATTAGGTGATTAAAGGGGAAATCTATAGCACAAATGACCAACTACAGAATTGATGCATAGGAAACCAAATCACTCTCTTGCAAGAAAGAATTCATAGAAATAACTTCTTCAGCGTCCCATCAAAAGCCAAGTAATTGATCATCATATTCTTCTATCAACAAAACAGAGAGGACATTTAAAGCACCATGTGATAACATTTAAGTGTCATCAGATGTTCGCAACAAGGGAAACAGAACAGCAACCGCTAGGGTTACCATCCAAGAGAAAATAGAAAGTTCGGAACTTTGTCGGAATCATTACCGTAACCGCCGGAGGAGATGAGGTTTAAGTGGTCGATCATATCGGACATGAAGTCGTAGGCCTCGCGGGCCTCGTCGAGCAGAAGCTTGACATCCGCCTCGGTCGCCACGCCTCGGTTCTCCTCGAACCTTTGCCGGATCACCGCCGCCGACTGCGCCTGCCTCACCTTGTCCCCAGGGAAGTACTTCCGCGTCGCCCTCAGAAGGGCGCGGTACGCCGCCAACGCCTCCGTTGCCCCATCTCGAGCAGTCGGAAGAGACTCCAATCGCTATGGCAACCCTACTTTGCACGGCCCATTAGCCATGTTATAAGACCGGCTAATAAATGATGCATGCACAACATTTGATATTTGCTAATTAAATCATATTGTGAGAAGGAAAAAAAAGCCAAATTATAAATCACCGCAATGGGAGCAAGGGTCGGAGGTGAAACGACACCACTAACGATGGACGAAGACAACGACGACGATTGAGGGTGACTGATGAAGTGCAAAGGATATTTTTATCAAAAAAGGTTTTTATTTTGACTAAGAATTATATTTGCATTATATCTTTTTATAATACTATTATCAAACACACATGTGAGGAAGATTTAGTTAAAAGGGGTTTTTATCTTATATCATCCCTTAATTGGTTTTATCACTAAGATATTGGAGTCTCTTTTTTATCACCTTGACAAAAATATTTTATCATCCTCCACCCTATGCTCGCAATGGAAGCAAGGGTCGGAGGTGAAACAACACCACTAACAATGGATGAAGACAACGACGACGATTGAGAGTGACTGATGAAGTGCAAAGGATATTTTTATCAAAATGACAAAATAAATGCTCGAGATAAAAATCAATTATCCAAAGGTAAAAAGTCCAATAGTAAGGGTTTTCAGGTAAAATATCAAAAAAATAAAGTTACATTTTTCAAGATAATTGAAAGCCAAATACACTTGTTCTTCCGAAACAATTTTATTTGGATCAGCATCATGGCATTCAAACGACTAAAATCAGCCAAACTGAATAAAGAACTTAATCAAAATTTATAAGAACAACATCTCAAGATTAGCCACAGGCAGCACACTGTTCTCCTCGGCGGATCTTGATGTAATGTTGCAGTTAAAATCTACATAAACTTGACCGGGATCACAACCCGTTCCATTGTTGGAACATGTTCCCTTCAAGAAATTGTTTCCAGGCCTTCAGTGGACTCACATCTCGAACAATTTCACGGCTCTCGTCCCTTATCCTGCCATTTATAAACAATCCTCTAGCAGCAAATCCCATTAGCTCAGACGGATTCATATAACCACGAATTCTGGAGATGATGCCACCTTCATCAAAGAACCCCATCCTAATAACCAGAGGAGAATTTGTTGTGTGGGATCGGTCATGTATTTGCATGGGCTGATCATCTGCTACTCCACTACTTATCTGTGAACGTTCCTCCAGCATGTAGTTTTCAATACCAAATGCTTCCCAATCAACCTGCTGCCAAATTCCACATCCATGTTCTCTGTCATGTACAGAATAGGAGTCCCTGACTTCCAATCGCTGTTCCAGTGCCAGTCTATCTACTTGGACCTTCAGCTCTTGGAGTTGACGACCAATCCTTGATGTGACAGCATCATATAAAATTCCAGTGGAAACATGTTGGGGATCATCCTTATCAATGAGCAAATCATCCAAGAAAATTGGATCCCCTATAAGCACTGTAACCTGCATGCAACTCGAATTTGAGATTACAAATGAGTTGCAAGCCATATACAAGAAATAACTATTAAAAGACGAAGAGATATGACTCAGTTTTTATGCATCAAATATAGAGTTGAAAAACAAAATATAGCAAAGTTTGTCAGCAAGGGCTGACAAAAAGGACAAAACTGTTTACTTACCTGCTTTCCAATCCTTGGAAAGTTTGTTCCTATAGGCATGATTTCTTGCATTCCAGTGTGGACAAAGGGAATAACAGTAGGTACAGTGTCTGCATCTATCACCAATCTGCAAAAATAGAAAATCTAAATAAGGCCATATCCACCCAGAACAACCACCACCACGACATCAATGGAACCATTAAACAAGGGGATGCTAACACAAAAAGAAGTGACATATCAGACATGAAGCTGAGATTGTCATTGAAGAAAATCAGAGGTATCAATTGATTGGGAATAGTTTTTTTCTGCTTATGTCCAGTTCCATTAGCTTCAAGGCTGTGTTGCTGATTGAATACGCATGCAAGTTCTATGAGCTTAACAATCATTTATAAGCAAAAAAGGTTCCTTCACAACAAGAAAAAGGAACGAAAATTCCAGAGCATAAAAGGGTAACAATATCACATCTATGTGCCAAATTTGCGCATAAGGACACAAACTGAAGGAGTATTGATCACTTAAAAAATCAGCCATTGCACATATATAACTAATTTCTGCAATCTTAGGGGCTTTGTTGCTCCACTCCAACCTGGGTCACTCAAGTTCATGTCATGAAAATAACCCATCTACTTCCAGATGCTAAGCTGAATGCAAAACCCAACCCAAATAATGGGAGCCTCATGCATTGGACAGCCCTTCATTATGCAATCTCCAAGAGTTGGCAAAAACCAATTACTCTTGTTTGAAACAGAACTGTCTTGCCCATGCCCGAAACTCAATAGAAATATAAATCCCATGAGCATGGATGACATAAAATGATTTAGCATAAATATAATAAGTACTACTATTTGATTCCAGCTATTGTTAGTTTGTTACATGTCGAAATCAAGAAAATACAATCCATTTGCATGTTATATCTTACCTCCCAACTCCTCTCTTAGCATCACCCATGGTTCTTCCACCATCTCTAGATCGACTTCCTTCTGGAAATATATGAACCCATCCACCATTGTTCAGCTTGGATAAAGCAGTATCCATTCCCTAGAAAAAGATAAACACAAAACAAATATAAAATTTATGGATGCCAAAATGGATAATGTAAAGCTGATAAGGCTATCAAACAATAGCACAGGGCAAGGGGACAAAGACAATTGGGGCACAACTTTGAAATATTAGATTAGATATGCAACACATCTAAGAAACTTGTATGATAACAAATAGCAGATGAGATACAATAAGAGGCAAGAAGCGTGGACCTGGAAAAAAAACTCTTTCTCACTGCTACTAAAAAACCCATGATATATTTTTTTTAAAGCAAGGAATGGTGGGTCCATGAAAGAAGGAAAACCCATAGAAACTCAAGTTATTTTTAAAAACATGCTTGATGAAATTTTATCTCTCACGATGCATTGCTTAGTATAGTTTTAGATTTTTCATCTTGAGAATATGAATCATAAACTGTACTTTTGTACCAAAGAAATACTAGGATGTCATTAAAATAAAGCATCCAGGTTGTTTTTCCAATTTTTTTGTCTACCAGTCTCAGATTAACTATTGATGCTAGGTCACCAAACAACGCCCCCCTAAAAGACATGGACACATACACATACACAAATCATATAGCCCCTTCCAAAGGGAGAAAGAGAGTTCTTCATAGTTCGTTCAACCCAAATGCAATGCACTCAACTTAATTCGAGTAAAATAAAAAAGTAAAACTATATTTTTGCATTACTAAACATATACATGTTCAAACAATTCGATGATATAGTAATAGAATGATAAGATACCTTTTGATAGATACCATCACCACGTGAAACAGGTAGAACTTTGAGACAATGAAAGAATGCAGAGAGCATTGGATTCCTAAAACAACGATCAGTTGCACAAAGAGTCCATCTTAAATCATGAGCATTCAACATGACACTTGGTGGAAGCAAAGAAGCAATCACAAGTGGGTCATCCACAGCTGCTACATGATTGCTAACCTGGAAGACAAAAGATGATATTTTTAAGACAAAGCATTACATAGTGCCTCATTACTGGCATGCAAGCACCAAAAGCAAAGCAAATTGAGAAAACTAACAGATTAAGCTAATTGATCAGAGTGTCTGCACCATTAAATAATGAGTTTTGTGGCACAAACCAACACAAGCATTACTGTTCATGAAGGCTTTCAAGTTCACTAGTAAAAGGTCTTAACATGCTGGCCATGACATTCCATGAACACCTGCATGGACTCTTCTGGCAAGACACTGATAACAAGTTTCATGAATCGGCACATGCACAGCAAAGAAATTATACTGCATAGAATGGCATTATAGGATGGTAACAAGAATAATTAAAATGAAAATAACTCCAGCCAGTAAGTTCTCCATGAATGATTTATGTAGTCTGAGCATAATGATGCAACTCCGAGCAACCATGTCTTGGATGTTCTTCTTTCACACAAGTTGTTGAAACTAGACAATTTTTCATTGCACTCAGGCAATACTGTGTGCAGGCAGAAAGAAGCTTGAAAATTAACATATTTTGTATCCTCTATCATTTATATATTGTCACTGAAATCCATAGCTTCAAGAACAAATAGTGGGAACCCCACCCTTTTTCTTTTTGAACTTGAACAGAAGTTATCTTAGCGGTAAGAATTTGGATTTAAGTTCCAACAAGTGCAAAGATGATGTAGAGCCAGGTGCAATATGAGAAGGCTACATCAGGAAAATCACAGTTAATCGGACAAGACTCTGTAAAGCTATGCCAAAAAAATCAAACAGTTCAATACAAACTCTCAAGAGTTCAGCATTTAAAATACATTTCAAGAAAGAAACCAGAATGACTGAATTTTTTGGCATAATTTTGTAATATGTTCTTCAATTTTTTGGCATAATTGCGTAATTAGCTCCTTACCGTTAGAAGGGACTTGCCTTCGGGTCTTTGCTTTAGAGCCTGATGTAACTTTTCTGCACCATATATCTGCACCACTTACAAGAACATGTAGATAAATTGATATGATTGCCAAATTTCAGAAAAGCTTAAATATAATTAAACCATACCTTGACATCATTGAGGCCATGCATAAAAACATAGCAAGCATTGCCGATAAAAGGAACAGCCAAAGCTTGAAGCATACGAACAAAAGTTGAGTCACCATTCACATGAGCATCCTTGTCAACTGCAGTTGCATGATAAAATATCTTAGTAGCTGTTCCCACAACATTGCTAAATTGCTAATCATTTTTCATGAAAACCTTGACAAATAGAGAGAAGCTTTATCCAGTACACAATAAACATAAACTTCAATGGAAGACAAATTTTATAAGTGTCATAACAGACTCCCTAAATCAAACAAACTATTCACTATAAAGTGTGAAACATTCAAAAACTATTAAATACATCCTTTATGCTATGATTTTATTTGTGTGTGTTTGGACACACTTTACCTACCATCATGTGGGTACTCCATACCTTATGTTGATCTTCTCTAATTTTTCATGCCCAGATTTCTCCTCAATTTCTAATAACACTTTGCTTATATTGCTGTTTGACGAAAAAAGCATAATGAGGAGAAACACCTTTACAATCAAGCAAAATCCTAAACATTTCTAACTCTGTCCAACATCATCTTAAGACGTCACCTTAGAATTCTAAGCTTCTGGTATTTCCTAAGCTATCCATTTACTAAGAAAACAAGCTCGTCATCACCTACAACTCCCTGTGCCATCACATTTGAGTCCACTAAGAAAATCAAAATTCTCATCCCAGTCAAGATCCCTGGTAGGTAGAATAAACAAAGAGGAGGACAAAAGACCAACCTTTCTTACGGTAGAACCTCACAGGCGAAGCGAGAGCACCAGGGGATTGATCAGCCCACACGCTCAGGAAGCGGCGGAACCACCGCTGTAGGGTCATAGAATAATCGGACTCGATGTGCCACCGGCGGCGGCGATCCACCGCCACCCGGAAACGGTCCCGGATGCGGAGCTGCAGCGCCCGAGCCTGATCCCGCCAGGGGCTTCCCCCGCGCTCGATCCACTCCCCCACCCTCATCGGGAACATCGACAACTGCTGCCACCGCTAAATGATCGAAATCGAAAGGACGAAGCGAGGGTCAGACCAGGGTTCCGTCCACTAGGGTTTGTCTCGATCAAACCGAGAGAGAGAGAGAGAGAGAGAGAGAGAGAGCATACTTGTTCGTGGGCCGGCCCTAAGAAACAGCAAGATCTGCAGTTCTCCTCGAGAAACATCAAGGAGTTTTTGAATATGGATCCGACGGAGTAGGTGGTGTCGGGCTTAAGATCCATGAGCACTGTTCGGGTGAAATATATAGTGCGCCATTGGCCTTGTAGCGAATCTAACATGGGTTTTCTTTGGAAGCTTGCTATTTAACATCCCCTCTCGCTGTTGACAATTCCTTAGTATTGATAATTCCTACCTATCGATAACTTTCGTACTATTAACGATCTCCTAAAAAAATATAAAAACTAAATTTACTATTCATAATCTCAATTATCATTCTTTTTTTTTTTCCTCAACCCCTAATCTCATCTACCGAAACCCTAATTGCACCAACACTACTTCGCCATACAACATCACTCGACATCACAATTCGTGTTGTGATATCTTGTGCCACATCGTTGAATGAAAAGGAAGACTTCACTCTTGACACCATTTGGTGCTACTTCATCGATCGAAGTCGGTGTTGTGATATCATGTGCCACATCGTTGAACGAAGAGAAAGACTTCACTCTTGACACCATTTGGTGCTACTTTGGTGTCGCTCGACACCCTCATGATGTCATTTAATATCGTTCGATGTACGTCGCTCAACAATATGATGCAAGTGAATTAAATTAAGATGCCACTCGATATAGTTTGACATCACTCAGATGTCACTCTGTTATCTAACATCTTTCCGAAAATAAAAAAATATCTATATATTTATATCTATTTATAGATGAAAATCTTAAAAATATTTTTAAAAATTTAAAATTATAATTATAAATAATAAAAAAGATGTTATCTAATCTCCTTTATTTAGGGTACAATTTCAAATGAATAATTGACAAGTGAAGAGAAAATATCGGTATCACGAGGGCACCTTATCGGGTAAAGTCAAGTCAGTGCTCGTTCGGGACGTAACGCCAGGTACGAACTGATAAATTTTATGCCACAGGATTAACCTTTTTTAATCTTAATTTCATTTATTTCTTAATACAGATATCAAGGACTCATTTATATATGTATATATAAAAGCACATTTGGTAAGAGTTGTAATAACAACAGTGTGGTTAAGGCAGATCAACACACGAGGTGAGCCGAATTCGAAACTACAGAGCACCTTCAGATAACCTGGATTCAAGATCACCTTCAGATCTTGAAATCATTCCAAACTACAGAGCATGCGTTAGATCTAGAAATTATTACATTAAATTAATTGATTTGCATAGGCAGACTGTAGCATAATGCAACATGACTCAGAGAGTACCGCAGTAGCAAATTCATAAAATTTACAGCTGTATGTTGGGTATTGGGGGAACAAATGATTGGTACCAAGCATGTTAGTTTACAAACCTGGGCGGCAGAAAATTGCATTTGTTTCTATTGATTCAATGACTCGGAGATATGTGATGGTATTACCGCTAAACTGGGACCAGTCCCATCCTGAATGCTTGGGGATACTTCCTGTTCCATCAGAAAATTTCAAGTGTCAAGATTAACAAGATCAACCGATTTGATCCAATCACTGTCTCAAAACTTTGCCCTTCATATAAACAGTAAAGCAGATCATGTTTTCTTACCTGTGACTGCATAAGCTGTTGGTTTGACTGCTGATCTTGCTGCAACACATATGGTTGTGGTTGAGACAACCGATAGTAGGGTTCCTTAAGATCAAGTTTGCAGGAAGATGTCTGCAGTATTCCTCCTTGATCAGCACCAGCTCCCCACATTTTAGCTTGTTCAGAGATTGCGGAAAGCATATCAGCATTTTCAGGGCATGTTTACAAAGATGGCACAAGTAAGCAGCCAAGAACCACACACATTGACCAACCTGACATAGTCAAGTAAATTGTATAGCTCTGAGCACTGTGAGAAACGAGGTGAAACCGCCCAGTTATCTCTTGCCCAGCCATGACATATATTGGCTGCGCAAGGACACAACGTAGTTGATACCAATGAGTTGTAGGAGCACCTGGAGCTGTGGTAAGCCATCTTTGAACAGAACTGCAGAATGTATTCATATCATTTACATGGATGCACAAAAACAATATGAGATGTTCTTACATACCAATAGCTCAAACAAGAACTCTTTTAGCATAAATTAAAATATATGTTAAGAATGCTTTCAAAATATGCTACTGGAGCATATAGGCATAGTACAAGTTGAAAACACAATTTGCATCATCCAGACTAAATAGTTTACTGAGTTTTCATCAAATTTTACTTTCGAGGAGACCGAAGAACGATGTGGTGAATTCTATAAACTTGTTTACAGAAGTGATATATGAGATATCAGAGCCTTAAAATATGTTAGAACGGAAGGGGGATACACAAATCACCAAGGGTTAGCATTGGACCCAACATATTCACATTAGATATGAATTGACCAACCACAAACCACTATTTGGGGTTAGCTATATGAATCTATTCCCGGCATTAAACTTTAGTTAAACCAATATCCTTAATCGAACTAACAGTAAAACCCTTTCTCTATTGTCGAATAAAAGTTTTGTTCACAGTTCGCAAAATTAAAATTGAAATCAGAATCAGGATCAGCTAGTGAATATACTGTTAAAATCAGTAGGCTCAGAACTGGAGGAGAAAATAATAAAAAATACAGCTAAAACCTCTCTAAAAGTTCCAAGTTATATTATCAAAAGCTTAAAACAGGTTATATACAATTAAAAATATTTTATATCAAAAAAATAATTTATATTAAAATTGATAAAGATATTTGTTCTTGGAAGAGATCGGGGACACACGTCTAAGAGCTCCCATTCGATCCTATGAGAGATTAAGTCTTTGGGGAAACCCCTGGCCATCTCAATGGCAGCTTTGACCGTTACTCTCAAGGATGGTAGAAGCAAAAGTCACAGGCATGATAGAACAAAGACTTCCAATTATGAATTTTTGCTGTCAGGGGTATCCAATGAAGCACCATCTAGTGAGTCAATTTATCCCTTCTTTCCCCCATATTTGCACATGAATACCAGAATCCAGCAGAAACATACTATATCCAAGGATCAGCCAGAATCTGATTGAGACTCGTTGATCCTGATTTAAATCAGCCGATCTTGCAAACTATGGTTTTCTTAGTTCACCCTTTCACCTGAGGATCAACCAAATCCTGATTGGAACTAGTTGATCGGGATTTTAATTGGTCAATCTTTCAAAGTATGGTTTTCTTGGTTGATCTTGAAAATTATGGTTTTCTTGGTTGTCCCTTTACCTGCCCACATACCACAATTGCAGGCTACACAAACTTATTAATGTTCCAGTATAATTCAAACTATTCACGGACTAATGCACACGATATAACCCAGTAGATGAGCATCAGCAAATCTAAGCTTAGGAGGAGAAACATTAGTATCCATGCAATGACAAGTGTCATCATCTAAGGACAAGTAATGTCTGCAACAAAAACTAGATTCAAGCTTTGGAAAAAAAAAAGAATAAATAATACCATTGTTAGGAGGAAAACTTCGGCAGCCAACACAAGTTTCAAAAGAACAAATAGATACAAAAAATACACAATCACGTATGTAATTACCTCCCATTAAATAAGACATCAAACCAGCAAGCCAGGCCATGCACACGTGTGCCCACAGATGATACAAAATTTAGAGGAATATCAATTTCATAGAGATCCTCCTCCTGAACAATTAAGAGCCATGGATGAAAAGTTAACTAAAATTATTTTTCTTGAGATTTCAAGAAAATAATAATAGTTAAAATTAAAAAAAATAAAAGCAGTTATCCAGCAAGCCACACCAGAACATGTCAGTCATCAAAGTTCACATTGTCAACAGGATAAATGATATCAGAAATACATAAATTTACAATGTCAAACTCCAACTACTATTAAATCGATAAGAGACATGAATGTAACGATGTACAAATAATATAAATATAAATCATAATCCACTAGTAAAATTTTTACCTTCATGGAAGCAAAGTCTAGCGTGTGGATAATAGGTGGAGAAACTAGCAGCCTTGGATCAAATGCATCAACCACAGGCTGTTTAATGAAAAATAAATAAATAAATGTAATTAGAGGTTGCATTCCTCAAACATTCATAAACTTATATAATACATGACATAAAACAAAACAGAGCACCAATAGCAATATATCATGTCCTGAACAAAAGATGGTGGTACAAAAAAATCAGTACCATAACTCAAATCAAACAAAATCAACTAAATCGATAATGATCGCGAACTGATCATGCTTCAGGTTCATGTCAAAAAGAAGTGGCTACTGGCAAAAGATTAAAGGAATTTGTCATCCCACCCAAAAAACACTCAAGTCCTAGACTCAGTATTCCTGCTTCATGTCTAGGGTGGCTTGATGATAACGGAATCAATTAGCAAGATGATTAATAAAATGAAGGATGCCAACATGTACAATACAGCTGTAATCCATTAGTTATATCAGATGCTCATCAAATCTAGAGAAAAGAAGACCGCAGTTATTTCTATATATTCAAAAACCTCATCTGCATCACTATTGAACATGTTGTCCTACTTATCATAGTACCAGGTTTAAAGCAGGAGCACGGGAGGACAACTAACTCAACCAACAATGATGGAGAATTATCTGAATGAGCACTGAAGGACAACTAACAGTCAAGGGTAAGCATCAGAACCCTTAAATATTGATTTTAAAAAATGAATAAGCTACCTGGTTCCACAAAATATGTTTTATAATATCCAACTTCAGATAATTTTGCTTTGGTTATGACAGCTTAATGAATGTCTTAAACTACACAAAGAATCTACCTCAAGATTAAAAATATCAAGTGCAAAAACATTGTCTAAAATTAATATATTTATTTAAGCATATTTAGCCTATCCTTTTTTGTATGATATGAGATCTTTTCCCATTATTATATGACAAAGAAAAGATACTACCGCAAAAAGGTTATAAATGATGCTCAAACTTAACAAAGGATTGCACATTTCTCAGGGCAACTAGAACATATTTACAACACAAACTGAAAGGAAGTCACCCAGATGCGTAACTACAACAGTGAGAAGTTAAACTGCATAAGCCTTCTATCCAACCAAACTGTTCTAGATGCATTACGAATGATTATCCCACTCGATGCAATCAAGCAACTATTCCAGGTATGATCTCCACAACTTGGGAAATATGCCAGTTTGACAAGTCAAATTTTCACAACATGCAGCAAATAACAAGGTTGCTACAATTGACCAAAATATGCAGCAGCAGCATAAGACGATTGTTGTCTTACCAAGTACTCGTGTGCAAACAACAAAGAAATACTGCTACCCAACCCTATAATCTATATATTGTCAATCTTATGATCAAGCAAACAAATAAAAAAAGTTTGATTGATTAAAAACAGAAATAGCATGAGCTAAAATAAATGCTTAGACTGAAAACAAATAGAATATTTAAAACCAAGGACCACAAAAATCGTAAGCATTCTACTGAAACATCAAATTAACATCAAGCCTTCTTCCCAGTCAGTAAACTCATAACGTGGCTCATCTTGAAAGAAAGAACAAAATCTAGAAATGCATACAATAGAAACATAAAAAATTACACAAGTAGCAAGATAAACCTGAGAGAAATATCCCTGGAAAGCAGAACCATATAAAGGAGTAAGATCAACACCATAATAATTATGCTGCTGCCAAAATAGGGCCTACAGTACAGAAGTGAAGCATGTTATGTATATATCAGGGTAATGCATATTGCATGCCGACATTTCTGATGAAAATCAGCAGTCGTTACTACCCAAACCAAATAGACAAATACTGAATATACAAGAAAAATTGTAACAGAAAGACGATGCATTTTACAAAATAGTAGTTCCAATCGATGTTTGTAATTTCATGTTCCAAGTACTACACAATCAGGGTTAGGAGCTTATGAACAGTACCATACCGGCATACTGAAACTCTCATGTCAGGACTGAGTTTCACAAAAAAAAATATAAAAACTGAAAAAAAAAAAAGAAGAAGAAGAAACTGTCCTGTTTGGTGCCTGTTCCAGACAGTACCACTCCTGAACCTATCAGTACCAATCCTATATGGTATTTTCATCAGTATTATCTTTAAGCCCCCACAGATCAATGATAAATGAAAACTTATCCAATAGTGAATAAAGGAAAAAAGGTAAAGAAGTTATTTGCATAAAAGCCTAAAATTTCTGGAAGATGTGATAATGTCCATCAATGAATGATGCATGCACTCAGTTAATCATGCATAGTAAATATGCCAGTCAGTAGGATAAAGAGTAGAAGTAAGAAAATAACAATCAATAGAAAGGGATATCAGGAAATAAGAAGGCACCTTTCAGTAAATGCAACAATCAATAGAACAGTAAATGCAACACTAATTCAATTTCACTATATTCCATATTTTTTTAAAAAATTGTAGACACCAAAGTCAAAAGACAATTGAGGATTTAAGTTGAACAATTTGTCCTTGATAATCTTGGAATGAGAATATTGGCTGCAATTTGCTATACAAGATGCTATGACTTATGACTACCATGAATGTCTTTTTTTACAAAATAACAGATCCATTCATAAGTTGGCAGTGTTGCTACTTATAGGTGGACTTTCAAGACTTTAGATACTTGATGGAAGTTTTCCTTGAAAACTTGGGAACTCGGGGATAGGATGTACCACCTGAATACCAAAAGTCCAACTGGTCAGGCAACAGCTCATCTATGCATTGTTCATAGCCACTTGTGTTTACTTGAGGGTCTATAACTTACTAGAAAATAGTTGGTGCTCAAAGGGTCAAGACCATATGCTTATAATTGTGATATGTTCTAACTTCTTTTTTGAAAATGTCTATAGAAAGCATTGAGAAATCAAATCCTAGACTACCTCAAGGAACATCGAAAAAACCTCTATAACTGGACAAAGATGATGTGGAATTCCAAACTAAAAGTCCAATGGGAACTTTTTGGAAAAAATAATACTTGGGCGGTGCAGAAATTGTAGATACTAAAGTAAGATATAATTTCAAAGCAAACCAGGGAGAGTGTACGCCCCCCTTTGTCATTATCCCTGATTGGAGTAGCACCAATAGGATTAAATATTATCCAATGAAACAAAAATATCAAAACCAAAGATGAGGCAGAGGAGGAAAAAAATAATTTAAGGGAACATGTAAGCATGGAACTTAAGTAATCAGCTTGCTTCAAAAGAATAATATGTACTTCGAACTAAGCTCAAATCATCTTCAGATTGATGCAAAAATGAACCGTAGAAAAATGAAAAGAAAAAGACCAATGATCGCAGGCAACAACCACCATCACTCCAACTTGTTGTTCAATCTGAGCAGACCAACCGAAGCCCTATTACAAGTTGAATCATGTTTGTACCATCCTATCCATTGCTCAGGTGAGTTTCAAGTGTCCATGCCTTAGTTTAGGCTCTAATTGAGGTGTAAGCAACCCCCACATCATATCCTATGCATAGTCGACTCATGTATCCAACACAAGCTCTACCATTTACCCACTTTTTGACCAACTAAAATCCATGGTTTCCAATTTGGGGCAATGACCTCTCAGTAATTACAGAACAGATGAAGCATGTTGTTGCTGTACCTATACAGAATCTGAAAAGGAGCATTGGTCAGTGGATAATATCCCTTATCCCTTAAAAATGTGATATAGCTGATGACACACACCTGAACTAGTTGAAATTTGATACAGGCACACAACCAATGTTGCTCAGACAACATTCTCTACGGAAATGCACACATGTTTGATTTGGTTCTTACCTTGACAACTTCTACAGATCCAGGCATGTCTGATATATCCCGGATTTGTAATGACTACCAATTTGAAAATGTTATGATATGCTTTTGGCCTTGCAAACTCTATCGAGACAGAAACATGACTTGATTTCTAAGAGAGTCCAAACATGCATCTAGTTTGTTTCATATTCAACAGCAGATTCTTGTATAACATGGATCATATATTTAATAGGGTACTTCATCATATGGATCTTATAACTGCTAATTTTGAATTAACAGTTCTCGTATCCAAGTTAAACGAACATTTCATTGCCATTGATATGCTCCAAAACATTTCATACGCCATTGATATGTTCCGAAATGTTTCATATGCCATTGATATGTTCTGAAACATTTCATATACCATTGATATGCTCCGAAATACCCCTTACGTCATTGATATGCTCCAATTAGTCCTTACTCCCTTATTATGAACAAAACATGCTTCGAATGAAATGAGATTGTAATTCTGCATTTGTTGAGTGGCTCTCTATGAACTCTTGTATCCCTATCTTGTATTTGGTACCTTATTTGTTTGAAACTGTCCTCTTTCGTCATGGATATGTTAGTCGCTTGCTGAGCTTTATATGCTCACTTCATTGCTATATAAATTTTTCATGATAGCTTGTCGCTCGCTAAAATGTTTAAATTGGGCTGACGCAATGGAAAGCTAGAAGATTTTGGAGCGAACATTTAGTGGATGATATGTTTATATTGTATAAGTACACTTGGTGTCTAATGAAATGGTGATGGTAAATCTGAACTTATGAGTTTTGTAAAAGTTTAAAGGGCCTTTCATATTTAGGATTTTAGAGTGTTAAGTTTAATTTGTGTAATGATATGAACATGTAGTAAATAAGACTTGACAAGTGCCTTATTGTACAATATTTTTCATGATCAATGAAGAGGCATAAATCGATTGTTGTCACAGAAACACCCTCAATCTATTCATAGATGAACTGATGTTTTTTACTTTTCAATTGATCATCATCATCTTCAACTCCTAGACTGATCACGACCGAAAACATTTGCAAAACCAATTGAGATATACATTGTTCACCCTTTTCTTCTTTTCCAACTAAAGGTTTCACAACCACACGAGGGCTCTTACCTTTTTATTATTTTCATTTTTCACTTTAAATCTTTCAAATTAGACATATTCGCAGCCTCAAGTGCTTATTCTCATTTTTAGTTTCTTTCCATGTTCCTTCTAATGTCAAAGCTTAATGCAGCCACAAGCACACTTTATAGGTTCAAAGATTAAAGATCGCTGGATTATACTAAAAACTAACACTGGAACAAAGCTTAATGTCTGAGGACTCAATATAATAGCCTTCTCATCTTTTCACAGGAGTTGCACGTCACTAAGTACAAAGCTTCATACTGCTCATAGTAAGGATTTAGTTCTATTGTATTGGACACTAGTGCATCACACAAATTGAGAGTGTGCATATACACAAGACCCATACCTACATTTCATCCATCGGCCTTCCTTACCATTATAGTTAGTTTGTCCTCATTACTTGAACAAGCACTTTCTACAACTTCAAACATCACAAGATCTTTAAAAAGCACCAACATGCAGATGACTGCAAGGATGACTCAAGAAGTTATGAACAACAAAAAGAATATTCGTTTACAAGCAAATGAAAGTCAAATCCATGTCAGCACTTCTAAGCAAAGCAAATTTAAAAATTACTTAAAACAAAAACTTATGGAAGAATTCAAATTCATTTACCAAGTAAACCATGCCACACCAGAAAGAACACTCTAACCAGTGCGATTCACAAACAAAATTTAGTAGTAGTTTTGGGTCAGCAGAATCATTAAAAGAAAAAAAATTTAAAAACATGATACAGTTAATGATACTTATTTGCAATCTCCAACAAGTACCTTATTTGCAATTTCCACATAGAGATATTCATCACTAAATGGTGCCATATGTATCCTGAAGAATTAATAAATCAAGGTCAGTAGTCAGTTGATAATTATACAGAAACAGAAAATTATAGGACAAACAAAATACAAGATCACATATCCATTTCCTTGACTGAATATAAACTTCAAAGAATTTCTAAGAGAAATACAAAGATATAGATCTCTTAATCAAATACAGATCCAGAAACCAAAGACAAGTTCAATAAAGATGGTCAGGTGTTTAGGGACGATAGGAGTTTAAGCACTAATCTGGTCAGATGGTCAACCTATATTATACCAATTAACAAGCTAAAGGACAATGATAGCTATTAATTTTTCTATTATTCATTGTAGTGAGTAAAGGAAAGGAAGTAAAATAATTAACATAAAAAAATTATAAATAAATATATGAAAGATTGTATCTTGTTCCTTCAGAAATCCTTAGTTAATCCTGAACATAATTCACAAAATCAGAGTCAGGATCAGCTGATGGTAGATGATCAATCGGTTTCGGATTAAAGGATCAAAATGAGTTGAAATTATCAATTTAAAACTAGGAAAGCTAAAGAAACTATATATATATGTGTGTGTGTGTGTGTGCGCGCGCGCCAAGTTTTGAAATGCTTGGAATTCATTTACAAAACTCTAATGAAATTTTGATGTTAAGCAATCCTTAAAAATACTTATATTCAGAAAATAATAATTCAAGGTTCAAAATAAAATTTTATAGGTTTGAAGAAACTTCTAAAACTTTCACATGAAAATATATTTTCTATTACTTTGATGAGATTTAGAAATCAAATCTCATTACTTTCTCCATTGTAACATAGTTGATTTGCATAATATATATACAATGCTTAAGAATATCATAACATGGCCAATCCCTGATATTCCTTAACCTGTGGACCATGATGCACATTGTCATTTCATTTCAAGAAGTTTTCATCATATGACAATCAGGCAGAAGAAAGCCCTATAATCACTAAAGTACAGATTGATAAATGAATTAAAAACTAACAATGTGGAGCAAAGAGCACTAGAACAAATGTAAAATATATATATGTAAGTTAGCATCACATGCATAAGTGCATCTCAAACAAGTTATGTTCCTCACAAAAGGATAGGAATTATGAACAGTTCTAAGTACCTTCCTAGAGACGGAAACATTTTTCCATCAGGGATAAGGAACCGATCCCTTGCAATCACATATGTCTCTAACATTCTTTCATTGACCAACAGGGTTCCTGAAAATAATGTACAACAATGATAAGATGAACCAACAATAAAGGTAATTGCCCCAAAGTTCCAACTGAACTTGTATTAACATCAAACCTGAAGCAAATAAAGCAATAATAATCAAGAAGAGAGCACGCAATCATGGGAAAGAAAAATATTTATCAAATTATAAGACACATACGAGTTCCATCAATCTGGAAATTCCAAAGCATAAGTAGCTAACTTTATAAAGTACAAAACAAATAGCTATTAAGTAGCAAGTTAATTAGTTTTGCAGAATAGTAAAGAAATTTCAAAAACATCAAACGGTAACTATCCAAAAGGCTATAGTAAACAATCACTAAACTGACATGGAAGAATGCCAATGTCTCAATAACATGGTTATAAATGTCAAGATGGTTAAAGTCAGAGTTAAGTGCTAACTTACAGTGTAATGTAAATAGCAACCAATAGACCAGATCAGTAGGTATGCACCATAATTGGAATGAGGAAAAATACTAACCAAAAGTACGTGCCAATTAGATAGCTATTGCAAGAGATTACCCGTTCTTTCAGAGGGAAACTAAAAATTTACTCCATAAGTATTTGCATTCAACAAAAAGTAAAGAAAAGAATACATGTAACGAGCAAGAACCAGTAAGCTCTTCACAAGAACCAAATGCTAAATTTATCACACACCGTAAAAAGTGTTAAATATCGAACTGCCTAAATTCTGCACTAGATTATAGGGTTCTTTTTCACTTGCAGGAGTCCTTAATCACTTCAAATTTGGAGTCAAAGCTTAGCCAACGAAGGATCCATACAAATGGCAACAAAGTAGAGAAAAATACAAAGGTGATCACAACATTTGCATCAAGTGAAAAGCACTAACCCATTGGCTCAGATATAAGAATATCTGCTTTCTCAGGAAGCTCCACTTCCTCAATTTTACCTTTAATAACCTAATCATCATTGATGAAAAGGCCACAAAGTAAGAAGAGTTCTAAATTTAGTTACCAAAGGGAAGACCCACATGTAAACTTCAGTGATTAACTCTAAGTGAAATCAAACCGTTATCCGCTGTCCGAGTGACGGATTTCCAGCAACAAGCCTTCGTGCATATTCTGCCATTTCAGATGCCTCTACAGCGTAGACATGTTTGGCACCAGCCTGAATATTCAAAAGAAGCTAAATTTTTTGTTGTCAAACAATTTGAACAGTTTCACCCTAATATTTAAGCACACCTGGGCAGCAAATAATGAAAGAATGCCACTACCAGCACCAACATCAACCACAACACGACCATGGAAGTCTACACGGTTCTCAATCACTGCAGCATAATATGTTCCTAAAATATAAAGACAAAATATAAGAATACAAATATAGGATTTCATGATACTGGTCATAAATGGGCAAATTAAAGGTAGAAGTGTGATCAGTTGATCTAGTTTTTTAAAATCATAAATTCCTAATTCCTAAACCCAAATGACCAACAGATGACAACTGATGATATTCATATAGCACAGACCTGTTCTCACATAGTCCTGTAGCATATTTTGCTGATGTAGCAGCTGTCCATAATAATGGAAATACATTTTGGCAGAAGTGGTATCTATTTTGTTATCAAATTTGCTTTTAGGAACTGTTAATCTTCCATTTGCCAAAGGTTCACCTGAAAAAGATACAAAAACAATCACAATCATAACTATGACTTGCTTAGTCAAAACTATAGAAAATTGTTTTGTCATACTGAAATAACTGGACCATTAGAATAGGATAACAAGATTGTATAGCATGTGAATAACAAGATGATACCGTATATTCTTAAAAATGAACTCCAAAAGAATTTCAACATAAAAAAATCAGATCAATGCCAGATTAAGCATTGGCTTCATTTTTATATTGTTTATACTTTATAGACAATAAAAGGTTCAAAGCAAACCCGCATATTGTAGGAAAGCAATATACAAAATAGTTTTTAGTGAAGGGCATTTTTTTGTTGTTGCTTGTAAATTATACCCTATTTGGAAAAAAAAACTCAAAACTAAACCCAGAAAACACCCTACATTACGGTTGAAGTTCAAATAATTGAACTAGGGTCAATCTCCATGTGCTGCAGATTAGTAAGCAGGAACCTATTTGTTCATTTTGTTATGTATCAACAAAGTGATGAGTGCTAAATCTGCAGGGACAATCCAAATCACTCAAGTAAATCCTGAAGCAATGGACATAACAATAGCAGAACACAAGTGAGTCTCAAATTGTTGGGATAAAACTACAAATGTGCCATCAAGTGTTCCTGGTAGAGTCCTGTGTTTCCTTTATACATCACTTGGCAGGATCCCACAACACAGATCCTGGGATTATGGAGTTACAATAACAGCAAAACACAGACCCCATTCTCTACCTCATCACTTTAATTGACCACCGTTTAATTCCAAGGGTTGGATCATATACTCACTGATTGTTGGCAATGAAGATAATTTGAAGACCTATGAGAGCCTTACCTCAAGTTTTTGTCAGTATAAGATGGCAAGAACATCTATTGATCTCTCTCACTGCAACACCCATTGTGCATCAATGCCATGAGAACCTAGGTTTGTTTGTGTTCACTTCAGACTGCCTTTGCTACCGACTTATATTCTTAGTGTGGTGATAGTAGATGAGTTGAATATGAAGCAACTTGAGCATTACAAGCAGTCGAAGACCCTCACGAATAGGGGAAACAGAATGAAGTGAAATTATGACTATAGGCACAATGAGACACAATTTATAGTTCCACATTCGATGCTTCTCCGATTGCCTCACATAAATTCTGCAAGCAGCAATGAATTTTCCCCAGTTTTAGATATCTTTTTATGTGTTAGAATGCATTAGACATGCTAGTTAGTGCCAAGAACTTCCACCAGATGCACGCATTCATGCTGTATTCCATGTTTCAAATGTAGTGCATCAGCTCTTCTTGTAAAGCTGATCGAAGATCACCCACTTGTTCCAATGAATAGTGCTCAACAACACCACCGAATTGATGGAAGATTGTAGATCAAGATCCTCATCCGGGGTTAAAATGCTATAAGAACAACATTAAGCCAGTGAGCAAGTATTCTTAGTGGTCTAACAGTCTCATCAACAAAGAGAATTGTCAACTTCGAGACCCAAAAAAAGAAAAAGAAGCCAAACCATGTAAGGTCTGGTATCCAGCCCAATAGTACAAAGACTTGTGAAAGGTTCCTTATGCCTACAACCCTAAATGGAGTATGTTGCCATGTAAATGGCAAGTGTGGGCAGACTTATAGCAACTTTATGATTCCCCACTTAGTTCCCCTTGCCAAAGCAAGATATAAATTCATAGAAATTACTTTTGCATACCAAACGAAAGCCTCTTTTATAACCTTTTCAATGGCATTGAGCCAAAAAAAAATGATAATTTATTTCATCCTTGCTGCATGAATTTTAAAGATCATATCTCCGAAGATAAAATTTCATGTAAGCGTCATCAAAATGCATAAAAATATTTGACTTGCAACTTCCAAACTATACTTTGACTATTTTCTTTGTACATAAAATTTTACTAAAAAGGACTAAAATCTAAAGATATATGCAATTTCCGTTACTCAAAACAAAAGATCAAGGAAATTATATCATAATGGAAGCAAATTTGAATAAGTCATACCAGTTCTTGCACCAACCACTCCAAGCTTCCACTGCTCGCAGGCAGAATAAAAAGCTTTGCATTCAACCTTTGTTCCAAAGCCAATCTTAAAAGCTCTTGAAAATGATTCCTGTTTCATAGAAATCCGGAGAAAATTAATGTAGTTTTGGATTTGGTTCTGATCCAGGGAAAAGTTAAACAAACTAGTTGGAAACAACATGGGTACGATCAGTAACACTGTCAGGAAAAGCATATAGAGAATTGACAATAAATGAACAGCCCATGAGCATTGCAGTGTAAAACAGATACAAAATATTTTGGGAACAAGTACTTCACTTTATATTTCCACAATAAGCTTTTAAAAATTTTAAATTCACACTAATAGAAGACATCAATTTAATTAAAAGAACATAACAGCACATTTCATGATCACCAGATGGATAACTTTATAGTACTGACAGATACTAAAGGTAAGTCCAAGGAAGTAAGGAACTATGCAATAGTTCTTTTTTCACATGGACAGGAAATGGAGCACCACTCTCAGAAAAGATGGCTCAAGGATGCAATGTTTTAAAAACCTCTGTGATGATCGAATTGCATACTAAGCTAAATCAAATTGTTCACTTTTCGAAACACATAGAGTTTATATATGCTTCTGTTCTTATGATCCACACCATAACTTTAAACTCGTTAAGTAGAAAAAGTAACAACTGACTGAACCGGGCATAGCTGTATAGAAATTATGATAAAACATGCCGACTTCTGCTGAAAAGGAAGCACGTTTAAGTTTCATAGATTCTACTGTTGGTATGAGATACACCATAACTAACATGAGAGCAATAAACTCGTTAAGTAAAAAGGGTAACATTCGACTGAACTGGGCACAGATGTAAAGAAATTATGAAAAAACCTCAAAAACAATCGGAAGCATTCTGCGCTTAAAGCTCTTAAAATCATATGTCGTTCGTTCAAGTGGGAGCTTGGAGTAAAGTAGCAATACCTCTTCAGAATCGTCGCCTCCCGTTTCCTCGCTCGCGCATAGCAACTCCAGAGGGCCTAACTTGAATATCTGGAGAAAGAACCAACCATAGAAAAAAAGAACGATCCAGACAGCATATCCTCCGAAGCGACAGCTTGCGCCAAGGATAGGAAACGAGAAGGGGAAAGAGCAGAAACACCTGAATATTCTGGAGATCGAGGTCGAAAACGGGGTCGGGCGAGCTCAGCTGGTGGATCCGCAGCCGAGGACAGCCGGAGTTATCCTCGGCGAAGGAGGCGGAGGCGGAGGCGGAGGCGGAGGAGGGGGCAGGGGAGGAGAGGTGGGAGAGGGTGATGGAGGGGAACTCGTGCGGCCGTTGCTTCTGCCCTAGAGGAGCCTCCATTGCCCGCCTCTCAGCCCCGTCACCTCCCTCCCGCGCTTAGGGCTAGGGATCGAAGTGGAAGGGCGGATCGGAGATTAGGGTTTTGGTGGGGAGGTGAGGGAAAGGGCGAAAGCAGCGCAGCAGAGGACGAGTGCGCGCAGCCGCCAAGGTCGAGCGGTCGCTCTCTTCGAAGAGGCGGTGCGTATTAATCGACGTGCTCTCGCCCTCGCCTGCCCACTTTGGGGCGTCTTATAGATTTACTTATCCGTATTTATTTGCTATGTTGATAGATTTCTCAACTCAATATGTTTGGTTCCATCTATAATTAATTTCAATTATACATGCAAATAAATATATTAAAGTCCAGTAACAGCACAGATATACATATGATTAATATCCATCACATAAGTCTTCTTGTTAACAGTGATGTGAAAGACAAACTATTCATCACCGCTAAATAAACTTGGTTAACATTATCTAGTTCGAATCATAAAATATATGAATGCTACAATAACTCAATATTACAATTATAAAAGCTACAAAAAATAAAATGTTATTTTTTTTCTTCTGACTTTGATTTTTTTATTTATATATATTTATATTTATATTTATATAAAAATATATATTTATAATTATATTGATATTATCAAAGATATATATAATAATGTTGGTTCTAATAAGTCTATCTGAGTTTTCTATTAGAATATGATTATATTAAAGATTTACACTAAGTCTACCTTTTTACATAGATGAGTTTAGTAGTCACTTATATGATAGATCTCATTGATATTTATTATTTATTAATGATATTACCTTAATTGATGAGAATTTAAGTGGAAACAAATCATCTTTAAAAACTAAAGGTTTAGATTAAGTAGGAATATAGCTAAATATATAAGATAAAATTTAAATAATTATAGGAATAGGTAGGAGAATATAGTTAAGTTAGATCCATAAGATGTTCTTTTAAGTAGAAGCTTCCACTATTCAATAAGATGAAGAGATTAATTAAAATATTATTCATAAAATTAAAAAAGGATGATTAAAATGGTGAGAGATATTATGAGTCTCGTGTGATCATCGAATACCTTCAAGATTAAAAAAAAAAATAAGATAGTTATAAGATTAACAATGCTTTATCGATCTAAGCGAGATGAATATGTTTAGTTACTATGAATAAATAAGAAGTCACTTTGATAAAAGATAAAATAAGAACAAAATTATTTAAGATGGTATAAACATGTACTTAACAGACCTTTAAATATAATAGTTATAAAAGATAAAATGATTAATATTAGTGACATGAGGAAAAAAAGACATAAAATACCTTAATAAAAGACCTATAAATAAGGATCTAAACTCTTTGAATTTAACTAAATATGTGCTTTTCATATATCTTAATGATAGGTATAAATTATTAGATAGAACCATTATTTCATTTGCAAATAATTGTTTGTTCCTAAAGAACATATGTTTTATTCCTACTAAGTCAACCAACACAACACGTGTACATAAGCAAAAAGGATATTTCCTATCATATGATATGCTTATTAATACTTAATTAATTTTATAGTCAAATCTACAAACAAGATTCATATCAATACAATTAAAAAATTTGAAAATCCTAAGTCAAACACCATAAATCGATACTCGACATAAGCTCGAGGGAAAGCATTATTTGAAATATAATTCATTCAAGAAATATTCTTCTAACCATTATCTATTTATGAATAAGAACTCATATGGATTGCTTCCGGGAACCTAAAACATTTTTCTACTCATATTGATTCATTCTCTCACTAGTTTGGAGGATATAAAAGTTGTCATCATACTAGTTTTTGTTGGTGACACCGAATGATGCGAAAGATTTATCATAAAAGAGTTGTATTGAATGAACATCCAGTTCCCTCAGATAAAACAAATCTCAAGCACAGCAACTCATGTAAAGTAAATCAATTTGGATTCAATTTATGATTTAGATCGACAACCATTTGTGTTACTAATTTAGATCGACAACCATTTATGTTACTAATGGAAGCGAATATTATACTTGGATGCTAGTAAAAATATCTAATCTCAATATATAACTGTCTATCTTATACCTTTCCGTGGGCAGATAAATAGATAATAGTCTTTATATTCTTCTTCTACCCTAGACACTATGTGGAGACCATGTGTCTAGTGACGATTGACTAAAGATGTCCTCTCTATCATTTGTCACCCTCTCAATGTGTGCTTTAAGGGCTTTGGCTCTCGTAAGAGGGACCCGAAGTATGCACCTAGTTTATCCGATACATTAAGCTTATACCTCTTTGATTGGTTCATTGACTCCGTGCATTAGGCGAACACCAATAGAATCGAGGGGCCCTAACCCATGCCAAGAATTGACTACCTCTGTCCCTTAGCAAGGGGTTGCTCCTCGCCAATAAGCCCTCATCGATAACAAATCAATCCATGTTGATGTAAATCCAACCCTCCTTTAGGCATGGAGGTCATAAATGATGAGGTCGGTTCCTCGACCTTCGTGACTCGAGCAGATGAGGGGGTCAAATTTCTCGACCTCCATGCCTTAGGGGGGGCTCCTTAGCTCGATGCAAAACGCAAGCAAGGGGTGTGAGCGTTGTTGGTGGCGATCTATCATTGACCTACCCCTCCCATCACCGAGGGAATATCAATCACCATGAATTTAACAAATATTATTTTGGAGCAAGGCATGTATCTGAATGTGATGGGCAGGTTTATGATCTTGAGAGGCAAGATAGAGTCACTAGTGAATCTCATCAGTGAAGAAGCAATAGAGGTAAGTTTGTTAGTTGAGAGCTCAAGTATTTAAAAAGCATTATATTAGATGATATCAATGGAACTATCTATGTCAATCATGAATCTTTTCAGTTGAGTATTGATCATTCTCAAAGAAACCACGAAAGCATTATCATAATTTAAGTTGAGGTGCTTTGTCTTTTCTCTCTTGAAGGTTATTTCTGGGTTTTCCTCCGTTCTTGGGTACTTTTCAATTATAGCTCAAGAATAAGTTTTACAACCCGACGAGCTATCTCCTGCCCCGAGATAGGTCCACCATTAATGACATCAATCTACCTCTCCATCGGCACATGAGGTTGGAGATGAGGGTTCCTCGTGCTTTCAGACAAACTGTCCAAGGTGTCCCGATAAATGAGATCTTCAATATATTCTTTTAAGTTGCAATAATCCTTCGTGTCGCAATCGTAATATGGTAGAATCGATAGTAATTAGACTTATCTTTTTTCACAAATAAGGCCTTCATCGAGTGAGGATCTTTTAAGAACCCATTCTCTTTTATCTATAGAAAAGTTCTCATTCATTTCTTCTTTATCATGGTGACCTTAGGATCAGGGCATTGTGGTCGCTCATACTTTGGCCTCTTTGCATGACTTTACACTTGCTAGAGATCATTACCTCGGTGGTGATACATTAATTAACCATTTAAAGTGCATATCGTACAATTACTGATTGTCTCTATCTCAATGATAAGAAGAGGTGATAGGGCATTATGAAGGTATGCATTATGAATGACAGCTTGCAATCTAGCATGCCTCAAATCTCGATCATGAACTGAGTGATGAAATTTGCGAGCATTTCTTCTTCCTCCTACATGAATTTGAGAACTATTGCTACTAATGGCCACGGATATAAATTCTTAAGAAAGTCAAGTTTGAACTCCCTCATGATATAGGCAAAAGAATCGATGAAAAGTTGCTTTAAGCGAGCATAACATTCACATGTTAGGACTCTTACATGGTCAGGAATGTGCAATACATCGAGACATCCGAAATATTATACAACGATAATTGGGCATGAAAGGTTATGATGTATTTCGTTAGGTTAGCACTGCCATCAAACACCTCCAAAGACGAGAGGCAAAAGTTTGCTATAATTGGCTCCTCTTATATTTTTTAAGTGAACAACAATCGACCTTAGGTAGGGTCAACTAACACTTTCCTTTTTTATTGCTAAAATTCTTATCACATCTGATACCATATATCAAGGACTTAACCAGTTTTATTTAAGTCATGTGGCACATTTGCATATCATTTCATAAAAAGTCAACATCCCCGAAACCTCTTATGATCCCTTAATGACATACAAAAATCCAAAGTGATATTCCATGATCAAAAGTCTCCACAAGTGTCCACATGATACTATTATTGAACAAGACAATGAATCAACCATAGACACTACCCCAAAAGCTCATCCACCCATGTATTACCCGAGTACTTTCTAGGTGTTATGCTAGCTGACACTTCACATAATCTACAGAGCTAAAAAACCCCTAAAATGATTGATGGATTGTTTGTTTCTAGGTAGTTTTGTCTATGCATAATAATTACATACAATCTATATTTAAATAAACCAATGAGACTATCAAACCTACTACAAGCGCTCTACATGATATGTAAAACATAAATAAAATTAAAAGACATGGACATACTTAAGAATTACATCGAATATCTTATTTATAGGTTTGTCTATGACAAAATATCGATCCATCTATCGTAGTTGGACCCATAGGGAATCCTCAATCGAGTCCGTTGACTGAGTCTCGAATTCATATATGATCGAGTGAGGATGCGATTTACTTAATTTTACGATTGAAGATCAAAGTTCATATATGATCGAGTGATGATGCGATTTACTTAATTTTACGATTGAAGATCAAAATGACCCCTCGATTGACCGTTCGATAAGTCTTGAGTGCTTTTGGAATGTGAAAATCGAGTCGAAAAACTTTGATGGCAGTTGGCGGTAGTTGAGTTGTTAACCATAGTTGAGCTAGTGACACAGCCTAATTTGGCTATTAAGAGAAAAAGCTTAAAAAAATTAATCTTAGATAATATTGAATACAGATATCAATGAACTAAAAATGTATATTCGAGGTGTCGTTTAATCGACCATTTCAAGCTCGAATATTTCCGATGATCGTAGTAATTCACTTACAACGACTAGCACCGATAACGAGCTGCAGCTGAAAGCCAATCCACCAACTTGATCTCGAAAGAACGCCAAAGAAACAAGCGAAAAGAGACGGAAAGGCGAGATCTCGGAGCCCTAACCGCCGTGGCATCGGGTGATGGCGGAGAAGCCGTCGGAGTCGGGGTTCGCCTCGGAGCCGCGGCGGAAGTTGTAGTAGGAGGCGCCGCGTCGGGAGCAGGGGACGGTGACGCGCTGCGCAGCGCGTCGTAGCGTATGTGGCCCAAGGCCTGGAGGATCCGGCGGCTCGCTACCGATCTGAGCTCGAACTCACTTACCGGGCGATACCCGCAACTGCGAATTGCAAGGCGGCGGTCCATTCCAGGTTGGCCGCGACGGAGATGGCAGTGACGAGGAGAGCGGCGAGGGCGATTCTGAGAGTCGGCATTGCATTGCGCGCTGTTTGCTCCGCTCGCCGTCCGGACTCGGCATTGCAGGGCGAAGTGACATTATTAGTGCAACGAGTAGTTAATTACAAGACTGCCATACCCGTAAAGCAATTAGTAGTTAATTATTAGATTAATCACCATCACCGACCGCGAAGAAGTTGTTCTCATCATCGTCATCGCGATTGTCGTTATAGCTATTTAATACGCGAGTCCACGCGGTGTTCGAAGAAGATAGCCGGCTTATGTATTGGGGTGCGTAGATTGAATTGAATTAACATGAGAATCATATAATTATTTGACTTATAATTATTTGTGATGTTATCGACAATAAAATTAATTGAAAAACAAAACATAATCATACTAAAACCAAGAGGTTACACCTGCCTTAATTTTTTTTTCAGTTTAAATAGTTTTAGCTAACATTCTGAGATATAGTATCAAATATATTTGAATGCTTTGGTATCTAGTCATTTGATGAATTGGCTCGACTTACCTAATATGTTTTTTTAATTTCAATATCGTTGGTCGATTGAATTATCTACGGATTGATCGGAACACATTGGGTATTCCTAGTATTACGAAAAAATATATATTGTTTGGAAACTTTAAAAATATTAGAGAATTTAAGACCAACTTAGTAATTTTTTAAGATAAGAACCTAAC
The DNA here is from genome assembly GCA_001649415.1 of Musa itinerans. Taxonomy (NCBI): domain Eukaryota; kingdom Viridiplantae; phylum Streptophyta; class Magnoliopsida; order Zingiberales; family Musaceae; genus Musa; species Musa itinerans. The sequence continues at coordinate 93,955 of LVTN01000355.1, forward strand.
TTTGAGAGGATAACGAATTTTTCGTCATCCATCAATGCACTTTTATTGTCAATCAATTATCAGACACTGATCTTAAGAATTGACAAATATATTTTTCTTAACGATGTATGATTTGATTTGTTTTTGATGAGTATATTTAGAAAAATAAGGTTCTCTTAAAATTTGTTCATTAAAACTTAAATTTGATTTTTAGATGATGCAATAAAGACTAATGCAGTAGGAACACCAATTTAGATTTTTAGACTTTAACAATAAGCTTACTATTTCACATAGAAGACTAACAGTTTCCCAAGAGGTTGGATCCAGGCACTAATAGGTAAGCAATATTAATAAAAAGAAAGCAATAGTCGACTTGCAGGAGAAATAACATCATAAGAAAAAAATATAGTTGAAATTCTCATTATGAATAGTGTAACAATAGAAACATAATCAGATAAACTACAATAGAAAATTGTGCCTCAGATAAAATTTTAGTCTTTGTGGTTACTCATAGTATATTTAAAGCCATCACAGGCACTATTTCATCAAGGAGAAGATGGTGATCTTTGAAATGATAAATGCACATAAAAGAGTGTGATCATTGAAATGATAAACGCACATAATAGAGTGATATTTGAAATGACGAATGGATATAAGATGGATATCAGTGTTTTGTCAAGAAAATAAATAAAAGAAAAGAAATCTATCTCTTAAGAATAACATAAGAAAGTCTGCCTCAGTGGTAGTGACAATTCATATATCATCATTACATGTCTGATAATACGTGCATATTTATGCATCATAGGCAGAAGGATTGTAAGATGCAACTTCAATAAATTGCAAAACACAGGCAAAAACACACAATGGATATAAATAAACCAATAAGGAACCCAAAAAACATAACAGATGAAAGGGTGGAAACAATCTTCAGCATCAGAGAGATTCCCATAGACCAAGTCATCATTCTCTATAAAGAGTGCTGATGTCCCTGTCTTCTTCATCGTCACTTGCAGATTGACATTCTTCATCCCAGTAGTCTTTAATAAAACCAAAAATCAATACTATAAATATAAAATTCTATAATGAAAAGAATTTACTGCGACAGTTTTTCAAAAAGATGTCAAACAAATGACTTTCATGTTCCCATTGAAAATTCTCAGCATACCTTTCAAGTTGAAGTAATAAATAATTATTATATCAAGATGTTCTGATCCTGTAGAAGTTAATTTACACCTACCTTATAAACTCACACCAGCAATTGAAGCTTGATACAAGACCCGCAGCATATGGTACCAGACCAGTATCACCATTGTATTAAGGAGAATACCAAACAACAATTGTGATCACAGAAATCGGCTCCGTGGATGAACATGGATCTTATCCACAGGTTCCTATCAGCATGCAAAATGTCCAACCAGGACTTGATCTTGGCCAGATCATAGCATCACCAGTCAATGCATAAGCTACTGGTGACGTGGCATCGGGCCTATAATGCTAAATAGAAGATAAACAGAGACTATGCTTTCCAAAAGGGTACTAAAGACCAACAAACTGGATAGTAATGCTAATGTGTTGATAAAAGCCCTCAGTGACCCATTTAAAATCACACACACACACAGACGAACCACAAGTCCTCTGAACTCCATACATCTTTCTTTTGGAGAACCCTCAAAACACAAACCTATAAAAGGATTTGAGGAGGGTAACATCAAGAGAAAAGAAATAGGAAAGGACTATGTGGGCACAACTGGTGTTATAAGTGTCATACGGCGCTTCCTATCAAGAGGTCATTAATTCCTCA
>LVTN01000355.1:101459-190517 GCA_001649415.1 Musa itinerans
TAGTAATGGTTCGATTCTGCCAGCGAGCGTCCTCAATGTTTAATTTCAGAAGAGGGAGCTCTGTTATCCTCATCGCAGACTTCTCCATGTCCAATCAAAAAAACATCATAAGAAAAAGAAAACAAATCAAAAATCTTAACAAATACGACGAAGAAAATCTAATCCATCGACCTAAAGAGACCTCGATCCCGGATGATCCAACACCCACAATGGAGAAAAGGAATCACAGTTTATGCACAAACAGTTACAAAACCCACCACAGGAGTTTTGTGATGAAACAGGTGTGACCGATAAACAACGTACCCACGAGAAACCCTAGATCTGGTTTCCCGAGATCAAACAAAAACGAAATCGACGATGAGAGACGCAGGAACAAGAAAACAAACAAGTAAAACACCTAAAAACAGAGAAAATAACATGGATTTTCAAGAGAATGCTCGGGTCAGCGGGATAGTCGACATACAAATCCCTCGACAAAGAGAGACCTGCAATCCGGTCTGTTGAGCTTGAGTATTCTTGAGTCGTCACAGCAGCCTCATCTTCAATCCACATCAACACAAGAAAAACAACAAACAAACAAAAAACCCTAAAAGAATCACGAAACCAGTGGCCGGAAACACAAAACCTGGAAGTATCATGAGAAATAGACGATTGAAGCGAGTCAGGGATCAAGATATATATAGCGATAGAATTAGCCTTTCCGTTGGGCACATGGAGAGAGGCGGCGGATTTTGGGATCGGAAATGAGTCGGGCGGACGCAGGAGAAGAATTAGGGTTTTGCGGGTTTGTTTCCGTAGTCGGTCCGGTTTAGTTGGTCGATCCGGCCGTTGGTTTGCTTTTTGTGAAGTAAGAAACGAACCAAGTAACTTGATAGCCGTAAAAACATAAATCGAATAGGACCGGACTCTGATCTTTTGGTCCGGTTCGGTTCAAGGCGCACTCGGCGCCTGATCTACTGGCCGTGGAGGTTTTCTTAGCCGTTGGATGCGAATCCGAATCTCGAAGAGTAAACAGTTTCTCCTGCTCTAATTAGACCTCCCAGTTTCATTAAAATTGGTTTCTTTGTTGTAAATTGAATTGCTTTGATAAAAAAGGGGAAATTGTCTTTTAGTCATTTGATTTTGTTGACTCTAATCAAATCATCTCCTCAAGTTTGGTTCCTTCCGAATTTGGTGTTTCTTATTCTTAATTAATTATTTACAAGATAAAAGTGATGTGTATAAAGATAACGATAATTTGTCTTGTGTGATATATTTTACATTAAAATAAACTCGTGACCATTTATTGAGCCCAACAAATGCTTTCTCTCCCTCATATGCGATATGAGTACGAATGATATTTTACAAAGGCTTTCAGTGTTTTAACACTTTAAAGAAGGCATTCCTCTCTAACCATATAAAAGAAGATATATTATAAAGGTGATGCACAAGAAGAGACACTATAAAGCTTGCAAAAGGGGAGAAAATTTAGAGCCAAATAATAGGAAAGCCATAGAGGTTTTGGTATTTTTGCAAGAACTATGAAGGTTATTTCTAAAAGTGTCTACTATGCCTATGCAAGTTAGATGGATAAGTATATCAAATGTTTCAATAGAGGAGTGCCTAATTCACAAAAAAAATTTTTGTTTTTGTCTACTATGCCTATGCAAGTTAGATGATAAGTCTATCAAATGTTTCAATAGAGGAGTGCCTAATTTACAAAAAAAAAAAAAAATTATTCTCTCTAATCAACACTTTTTTGTTTTTGTCTACTATGCCTATGCAAGTTAGATGATAAGTCTATCAAATGTTTCAATAGAGGAGTGCCTAATTTACAAAAAAAAAAAAAAATTATTCTCTCTAATCAACACTGTAGTTTCTTGATCTACACAAACTTTGCCACTCACATAACCAACCCTATAAAACCCTCGGACACCACAAAGGGTGTTGGTCGATTAAGACAGCAAAGCGGTGGTCATGGAAGTCGAAATCCGTTAAAAAGTGGCTGAATCAACTACCCCGAAAATAGATGGCGCTAAAGCGCGCGACTCACACCCGACCATTGGGGTGAGCGCGAAGCCCCGATGAGTAGGAGGTCGCGACGGTCGCCGCTCTAACATCAAACATTTTTATCCTCAAACCATCAACCCTTCTTCAAATAAATGAAGAACACTAGCATGCAAATTTCCAGATAAGGAACACCAGGAATTTCAATGTAGTTTCAAGATCGAGAATGCAAAATTAAACAGGATAACAAATCATCCTATAAATGTATTTACATCAAACAGGTTCAAAATGCATCACTACTATAGCTACATGATCACGGCAGCCTACACAAGGTTCTTCAATGTATACAGTAATAAGATATGCAAGAACATAGATTCGAGAATCGTAAATTACATAAAATAGATCACCGAACTATTAAATCCTCAAAAAAAATGATCAGACAGGCCATCATCATCAGAACATACGTGTTTTTTCTCATCCACTGCCCAAGGATAACTTGCGCAGTGTAGGAAGGTGTCCTAAGATTACGTATCTTTCATCATATGGTGCATGGCCCAAATTCTTCCCCAACAACAAAATCGTGGTGTAAAAGCATTTATTCAGTGGAAAAAAAAGTGGAAACCGAAGGTCGAATAAGAATCACAAGTAAAAAAATGTAATGCACTAGATGGATGTTGGATTCTCGAATCATGTGTAGAACTCTGGAGAAGAAAGACTCAGTGGCGGCGAGTAATAGTAATGGTTCGATTCTGCCAGCGAGCATCCTCAATGTTTAATTTCAGAAGAGGGAGCTCTGTTATCCTCATCGCAGACTTCTCCATGTACAATCAAAAGAACATCATAAGTAAAAGAAAACAAATCAAAAATCTCAACAAAGACGACGAAGAAAATCTAATCCTCAACCCACAATGGAGAAAAGGAATCAGAGTTGATGCACAAACAGTTACAAAACCCACCACAGGAATTTTGTGATGAAACAGGTGTGACCGATAAACAACGTACCCATGAGAAACCCTAGATCTGGTTTCCCGAGATCAAACAAAAACGAAATCGACGATGAGAGACGCAGGAACAAGAAAACAAACAAGTAAAACACCTAAAAACAGAGAAAATAACATGGATTTTCAAGAGAATGCTCGGGTCAGCGGGATAGTCGACATACAAATCCCTCGACAAAGAGAGACCTGCAATCCGGTCTGTTGAGCTTGAGTATTCTTGAGTCGTCACAGCAGCCTCATCTTCAATCCACATCAATACAAGAAAAACAACAAACAAACAAAAAACCCTAAAAGAATCACGAAACCAGTGGCCGGAAACACAAAACCTGGAAGTATCATGAGAAATAGACGATTGAAGCGAGTCAGGGATCAAGATATATATAGCGATAGAATTAGCCTTTCCGTTGGGCACATGGAGAGAGGCGGCGGATTTTGGGATCGGAAATAAGTCGGGCGGACGCAGGAGAAGAATTAGGGTTTTGCGGGTTTGTTTCCGTAGTCGGTCCGGTTTAGTTGGTCGATCCGGCCGTTGGTTTGCTTTTTGTGAAGTAAGAAACGAACCAAGTAACTTGATAGCCGTAAAAACATAAATCGAATAGGACCGGACTCTGATCTTTTGGTCCGGTTCGGTTCAAGGCGGACTCGGCTTCTGATCTACCGGCCGTGGAGGTTTTCTTAGCCGTTGGATGCGAATCCGAATCTCGAAGAGTAAACAGTTTCTCCTGCTCTAATTAGACTTCTCAGTTTCATTAAAATTGGTTTCTTTATTGTAAATTGAACTGCTTTGATAAAAAAAGGGGAAATTGTCTTTTAGTAATTTGATTTTGTTGACTCAAATCAAATCATCTCCTCAAGTTTGGTTCCTTCCGAATTTGGTGTTTCTTATTCTTAATTAATTATTTACAAGATAAAAGTGATGTGTATAAAGATAACGATAATTTGTCTTGTGTGATATATTTTACATTAAAATAAACTCGTGACCATTTATTGAGCCCAACAAATGCTTTCTCTCCCTCATATGCGATATGAGTACGAATGATATTTTACAAAGGCTTTCAGTGTTTTAACACTTTAAAGAAGGCATTCCTCTCTAACCATATAAAAGAAGATATATTATAAAGGTGATGCACAAGAAGAGACACTATAAAGCTTGCAAAAGGGGAGAAAATTTAGAGCCAAATAATAGGAAAGCCATAGAGGTTTTGGTATTTTTGCAAGAACTATGAAGGTTATTTCTAAAAGTGTCTACTATGCCTATGCAAGTTAGATGGATAAGTATATCAAATGTTTCAATAGAGGAGTGCCTAATTTACAAAAAAAAAAAAAATTATTCTCTCTAATCAACACTGTAGTTTCTTGATCTACACAAACTTTGCCACTCACATAACCAACCCTATAAAACCCTCGGACACCACAAAGGGTGTTGGTCGATTAAGACAGCAAAGCGGTGGTCATGGAAGTCGAAATCCGTTAAAAAGTGGCTGAATCAACTACCCCGAAAATAGATGGCGCTAAAGCGCGCGACTCACACCCGACCATTGGGGTGAGCGCGAAGCCCCGATGAGTAGGAGGTCGCGACGGTCGCCGCTCTAACATCAAACATTTTTATCCTCAAACCATCAAGCATTCTATAATCAAATTACTCAATTCTCTCTAAATTGAGAAAAGCACAAACTATTCAGGAAAACTGCAACACTGTCTAACTCATCAGAAATGTAAAACACATAGATCTCTTACAAACATTATGAAAATGATGTAAATATATATTAAAAACCGGGCATCAGAGTGGTTTTTCCCCTATGCATACAAAACAAAAGGAGCATAACATAAACAACAACATTACTTCAGATGTCAACTGTCTACATTGCTGACACATTATTTATTTCTGTCCTCGAGCACGAACAGAAAAAGCAACAGATGATCAAAAGGCACGACACCGAACAGGAATTGCAACCACGGATAGCAGAGATAGCAACTCAAAAGTACCACAAGATCCCTCGATACTACGTTCTCCCCCTGATGTACCATCATCATCATATATGAAATAGATAGATGGGGGAAGAATCAGAAGGGGATAGCGGCGGCGGTCTTCTGCCAGGCGGGGCGGGAGGAGACGTCCTGCCACCAGGCGAGCAGGTGGGGGCGGGAGGTGACGAGGCTCGCCTTGGGGGTTTTCATGAGGTAGTTGGTGTATGGGATGTGGTTCAGGTCCACCAGGGTGAACTCAGCGCCGGCCACGTACTTGCTCTGGGCCAGCCGGGCCTCGTACACGTCCAGCACCTTCTCCAGCTTCGCGGCCTGCGCCTCCACCACGGTCACGTCGGTGGCGCCGCCCAGCATCGGCTTGATCAGGGCCTCGTACACCAGCGCCGCGATGGGCGGCCCGAACTGCTGCGACTCCACCTCCAGCCACAGATCCACCGCCGCCCGCTCCGCCGGGGTGCCGCCGGAGAGCAGCAGGTCCGGCCCCGCCTCCGCGTACTTGGTGGCGATGTAGCGGTTAATCGCGCGCGACTCTGGCGGTCCGACGGAAACAAAGTGTCACATCACGCCGACATGGAAACACTGTTCTTGTTTTATTTCGTTTTATCCACTTAAATATTTTTATTTCCCAAATCCCCCTTGAAAAGGAATTCTCGTTATTAACAAATCACAGGAAGTGTGGGCTAGTAAATATGACATCATGCGGGGGTAAAAACGGAAAGTTTCGTTTGATCGATGAGGACGACATGACAATTGACGCGCAAGCAGGATGCGTAAAAATCGTTAGAACAAACAGATCGGGGGTTAATATAACCTAAATAAAAGCATAATAGACAGAAGAAAAAGAACAAAAAATAATCTAATCTCGAGCCTTTCGTTTCCATGAGAGAAGTCCACTAGTGCATACAAGAGGAGAAGAAAAGGCGAAGGAAAAGGATGAGAAGTTACCAAAAAGGACAACATCTCCGTCCTCCAACACAGGGATCTGACCAAACGGCTGCAGGAATCGGCAAAACAAACCAATCATCTTGTGATTTTTCCTCCTGTCACAAGTAATTCCTCCTATTCGAAGGAGAATAAGATGAAGAAGGAAGAACAGGGAAACGTACGTTTAGGGCGAGGAAGTCGGGCTGCTTGTGAGCGCCGGTGCGGAGATCGACTATGACGAGCTCAAACTCCACGCCCTTCTCGTTCAGCGCCGCCAACACCCTGACCGTGTTGGTCGACATCGGCATCCCGTACACCTTAACCCCCATTCTCTCTCTCTCTCTCTTTCTCAGTTTCATTAAAATTGGTTTCTTTATTGTAAATTGAACTGCTTTGATAAAAAAAGGGGAAATTGTCTTTTAGTAATTTGATTTTGTTGACTCAAATCAAATCATCTCCTCAAGTTTGGTTCCTTCCGAATTTGGTGTTTCTTATTCTTAATTAATTATTTACAAGATAAAAGTGATGTGTATAAAGATAACGATAATTTGTCTTGTGTGATATATTTTACATTAAAATAAACTCGTGACCATTTATTGATCCCAACAAATGCTTTCTCTCCCTCATATGTGATATGAGTACGAATGATATTTTACAAAGGCTTTCAGTGTTTTAACACTTTAAAGAAGGCATTCCTCTCTAACCATATAAAAGAAGATATATTATAAAGGTGATGCACAAGAAGAGACACTATAAAGCTTGCAAAAGGGGAGAAAATTTAGAGCCAAATAATAGGAAAGCCATAGAGGTTTTGGTATTTTTGCAAGAACTATGAAGGTTATTTCTAAAAGTGTCTACTATGCCTATGCAAGTTAGACATACAAGAGGAGAAGAAAAGGCGAAGGAAAAGGATGAGAAGTTACCAAAAAGGACAACATCTCCGTCCTCCAACACAGGGATCTGACCAAACGGCTGCAGGAATCGGCAAAACAAACCAATCATCTTGTGATCTTTCCTCCTGTCACAAGTAATTCCTCCTATTCGAAGGAGAATAAGATGAAGAAGGAAGAACAGGGAAACGTACGTTTAGGGCGAGGAAGTCGGGCTGCTTGTGAGCGCCGGTGCGGAGATCGACTATGACGAGCTCAAACTCCACGCCCTTCTCGTTCAGCGCCGCCAACACCCTGACCGTGTTGGTCGACATCGGCATCCCGTACACCTTAACCCCCATTCTCTCTCTCTCTCTCTCTTCTCGCCTCTTTCTCCCTCTTTGATGCGATCAAAGACGCCGCTTCGACACCAGAAGCGGTAGTAGTGGAAGGCATTTAATAGCCTTCACCCACTACAGTGTCGCGGTGCAAGTTCTGCCGACCATTTCACGGATGGGACACGCGTCTCATCCTGATGGACTAAGGGCCATTTCTCGGAAACTTCGTTGTCAGCAAATCCCCCTCTTAAAGCGGTGACCAGATTGCTGTCTAAGGTTACCTCGATCCAACCTAAATCAATAAAACCCAAAGCAAGTCATTTGTACGTTATAAACGTTCGTGATTTATGATTCCTTACTATGTAGAGGAGTACAAACAATCCCTTAATCTTGAATTTTTTTTTCAATTTATTAGTTAATTTGTTTTAATTTATTATGGAATGGGGGAAGGTAATCGCACTATGGTGATGGGAACAGGGCGGATGGGGCTCCAAATCAACCGGTTAGCTATCGACGTGAGTCGGGTCGAGGAGGACCGTCAGATGAAACCACGTGAAACGTGAGCTCGATAAAATACCAACTCGTTTCCGGAGAATCTTTCGAGGATTGGTCTTCACAGTTGATATAATTGTTGATCAGTCATCATCTTTTATACGCAATAGTATTATATATTTCGTATGATAAACATGTTATAAAAAATTGGAATATATGAAATACATCTAACATTTTTTAGTATCAAAATTAGTATAAATATATTAATAAAAAAATAAAATTTTAACTAATAATGGATAGTAGGAGCATATCATTATTTCATCTATAAGTATTAGTATTAATAGGAAAAACATCGTAAGCTAATCATCATTCAACATGTGATCTCTACTTAGTGTCTAGAATGAAAGGATAAGATCAAGACTATCCTCCACCTATTTATCCAAAAGGATAAGAGTCCAAAGTAAGTAATTGTATGGTATTCCCCTCTTATCACTCTCGTGGATAAAAAGTCAAATGAAGGTTATTATAAGTAATTAGAGGCTACCTAATCGTAGAATATTTTATAAAATATTTTTCTTTTACGTATAAAAGATCATCTTCAACATAATAAAAATGGGGATTACTTTTTGATTACTTGCGTTCACACTAATCTACCTTGGGTTACATGGCCATTGGATGAATCGAATTGGGAAACCTCTCATAGCCTTAATTTTCGTGCCGATGGCACCTCAAAAGCTCGACATTTTTACCTAGAAGATACCTTGGACAACTCTACGCACACGGATCCAGACCATGTTAGACTAGGACATCAACGACATATTCTCATAACATTTTTTGCATTAGAAGGAGGGTCCGATGTTGTAGGAATACTCATCTATTACAACTCTGAATGAACACTCGAGTAATGACACTGTCCCTAACCCACAGTACTTACACCCAGTATGAGTAGTAGCCACCCTTTCCACACATGGGTGCATCCATCTTAGCATAGATATTGATGCAATACTGATGTATATTTAATAACCCGGGTCTCTCACCCCCAAGGATGACCCCGAGCTACTTACTCGTCTCCATTGAGGTATTCTTAAATCTCACTTAGCAAGTGCAGACACTAACAACCATTATACAAGTTGTCTCTTTACTTTTGCTCCAGTTAACCTAACATGCGGTGTCATCAGCTCAATCGTGGTCTCCTGCTCAGCCACCACTAGCATCGATGCCCATTGACATTCTTTGACTCAACGTGATGTCGACATCCCAAGAGCACCTGAGACCTATTGAACCATCGATCGAGAGAGCACTTTAGTCTCTGATCATAAAATTTCGCGGATCGCAATACCACTCTATTCTGCTTAAATCAACAGCACAACTAGTAGACTCGATAGAAAATTCCCTATAGATTTAACTATGATAGATAGATCGACGTTTGGAGGAGATGCGACAAGAGCTCTAATAATAAAAGGGGGAAGCATTGGTCGACCCCACCTTGAGTCGATCACCATTTATCCAAGAAATATATGAGGAACTGATTTTAGCAAACTTTTATCTCTCATCCTTTGAGATGTTTGATAGTAGTGCCAACCCGATAGAGAACGTTGCGGCTTTTTACACCCAAATATTATTGTATGGCACTTCGAATGGTCTGATGTGTTGCACCTTCCCAACCACGTTAATGGGCCAACACGAGAATCGTACACTTGCTTAAAGTCACATTTCATCAATTCTTTTGCCTAGCTTACAAGAGAGTTTAAACTTTATTTCCTCGAGAATACTCATAAACTTCATCACTCAGTTCACGAATGAGATCTGAGGCGTGGTAGATGCCCATCAGTCACTTATAATACAAACATTCATAATGAAGCTCAAGCCCTCTAGCCTCTTTTGGTCATTGATAGAGAGACTATTAGTGATTGTACCTGAGGTACTTCGAAGGGTCAATTAATACATTACCATTGAGACAATGGTCTCAGATAAGCATAAGAAGTCATGCAAGAGGCTAAAGTAGGAGTGGTCACAATCAACCCCAACCATGATATCACAACAATGAAGGAGAAACAAATGGCCCGAGTTACCTCACCCAAGATATGAGTTAATCGCCCTAAATATGATTATAATTAAAGTTTTTCTATAAATAAAATAAAGGCCCTTAAGAGACTCTCACCCGAAATAAACCTTATTGGCGAAAAGAGAAATGTCCAAATAATGTTGGTTCCATTGAGATTATGATCACGACACGAAGGAGTGCCATGGCTTGAAATAACAGATTGGGGAGCTCATATAATAGGGACACCTCGGGCAGTTCATCCAAAAGCAACAACACCTCTCACCCCAACCTTAAGGGTTAGTGGAGAGGCATATTGATATCATCATTGGTGGACCTACCTCGAGGGGAGACAACTTTTTCAATTATAAGGCTTATACTTGAGCTACAATTGAAAAATACCAGAGAATAGAGAACGACCTAGAGATAACCTTTAAGGAGAAATAAATGGAGTACCTCGACTCAAATCATGATGATTCCTTAGTAGTTTCTGTGAGAATGATGAACACTCGAGTGAAGAGGGTCATGATTAATACAAGTAGTTCTACTAATATCCTATACTTCGATGTTTTTTCAAAAACTCAAACTTGAATGACCTTACCCCTATGACTTGTTCGTTAATGGGGTTTACTAGTGATTCTATCTTGTTTTGCTGGACCGTGAACCTGCACATTACATTCAAATACGAGTATTGCTCCAAAACAATACTAGCTAAATTCATGATGGTGGATATCCCCTTAGCATACAACATGATCATAAGCTGACCCGCAATAAACAGACCGAGGGTGATGGTGTCAACCTATCACATGATGATAAATTTCCCGACAAGGGTCGACATTAGATAGTTGAGAAGCAATCTAAGGGAGTTGCATCATTGTTAACTAATGATGGTCTCCCTACGAAGGAGGCCCAACCTAAGGCGTCACCCATGGACCCCCGAGACTTCGTTAAGTCCATCATCCATCCTAAGTTAGTGAAATTGTTGATTGAAGCACTTCTAGATAAGCCAATGCAATTATTGATTAAAGCACCTCTAGATAAGGCTCGAAGGGTTTCGTATGAATCGAGGAGTGCTATGAGGCTTTCGAATAATTGAAGGACCACCTCACATAGTTACATAGCTCACTTCCTCTACCTTGGGCAAAACTCTAAGCCTCTATCTCGTTGCTACCAACCTAGTTGTCAACTCGATGTTAGTACGAGATGATGTAGCACATCTACTATGTTAGTCATATTTTGAGTATACCCAAAGAGCGATACCCCCTTGAGAGGCTCACATTTGCGCTAATCTTGGCGATAAGGAAGCTCAGCCCCTATTTTTAAATATATGTTGTACAGGTGATTATCGACTAACCACCCAAACAGGTTCTCTCTCGGTTCAATATCTCGAGTTGATTATTGAGGTGGTCAATAGAGCTGAGTGAGTTCAATATCCAATACATTTCGAATGCTACTCAAGCACTAGTGGACTTTATCACAAAACTAACTACTCATTCGCCTAAAGTTAATAAGCACACCCCACCTGCATGAATACTATTTGCGAATAGTTTCATCACCTCGGATGGAGGTAATGTCGGACTCGTCCAAAAAAGCCTGAATAAACAAATATATGAACAAGTTCTCCGGTTCGAGTTCAAAATATCTAATAATGAAACCAAGTATGATGCACTTCTCTTGGGGCTTCAACTCATTCGAGAACATCAAGTCTAGGACCTAACGATGTTAAGTGACTCATAGCTAGTCATGAACCTAGTGAAGTGAAACTATGAGGCCCGAGATGCAACAATGACAAAGTACCTCACCGAGATGCTGATGGAACACTCTTGATGGACCCCACATCGGCTAAGAGAGTTAAGTATCATCAAGAATAGTATTGCATAATTAACGATCACTTGTATTATAAATTTTTTAATCAATCATTTTTCAAGTGCCTAACATGTTAAGAAGCCAAGAGGGTGTTGGTCGAGATACATGAGGGTATTTACATTGAGCACATTGGTCGACAAACTCATATTCAAAGTACTTCAATAAGGGTTCTACTAGTTGACACTATGCAAGGACATGATAGCCTATGCCCAAAAATATGATAGGTGTCAGAGATTTATGTGGATATAACATCAATTAATAGTCCCTTTTAAGTCCAATTAATTATAGATGTTCGCCCAATATGGTAGAAACATCCTCAGACCTTATCCACCAGCTTTAGGCCAATGATGGTTTCTCATCATTAGAGTTGGCTATTTTATAAAGTGGATATAGGTTGAGTTATTAGCATCGATCACCGAGAAGCAGGTTAAGGGATTTGTATAGAAGAATATAATCATCTGCTTCGGAATCCTGAGATTCATCATCACCAACAATAGAACCCAATTCAACAATGTGAAGTTTGAAGGGTTCTATCAATCCTATGGAGTTCAACTAAAGTTTAGCTTGGTAGCTCATCCTCAAACTAATAGTTTCACCATAGTCACCAACCGAGCCATTCTTGAAGGGTTAAAGATGTAGGTCATTAGACCAAAAGGTACTTGAGTGAATAAGCTATTGGGTATCTTATTGGCCTCCCAGACAATACATAAAATTGGATCAAGAGAATTGTCATTTATATTAGTCTTCGACATTGAGGCTATATAGTTACCCAAGATAGTCTTTCCAACACCTTGGGTTGAGAATTTTGATGAGAAAACATTTAAAGAAGGGTTTCAAATTGGACTCAAAATAATCAGTGAGGTTAGAGCAGAAGCAAACCTAAGAGTATTGAGATATAAGAAAATAATACCCAAGCTTTATAACTAAGGTGTTCACCCTTAGAGAGTTAGACTAGGGGAAATGGTGCTTTGAAAAGCTAAAGTCAACAACCCAACTAAATCCTAGGCTAAGCTACTGCTAAATTGGAAAGGGTCATATCAAGTCATCGAGGTCATTCGAGATGGAATCTATCGCCTCGAGACAATAAAATAAGTGGTGCTATCGATAACATGACACATTATAAAGTTAAAGAAGTTCTACCCCTGAGACATTCCTCGAGACTAGGTTAAGATGACTATGCCTTAAGGATCAAACCTTGGTTTATCATACCTTTTTAGCACTAGTTATATAAAAGAAAAAAGATAGAGAGAATGTTTTCAAGGTGCAAGTGCTGCAAGTAAAGGAAAGAAAGTTTCATTACTTAAAAAGACCACAAACTCGATTGGGCCTTTACATCCAAAATGAGACCTCGATGTATCGAGGTTAGAAGAATAAACATGTTATGATAGAAGATATAAGGTAAAATATGCCCGAGAAGTATGAGTTGGGAAAACCTGACCTGCATAAGAAGAAACCCGTTATAACAGGAGACACGAGGTTGAATATTTTTGGGCCTATGAATAATTAAAAAAAATTGACCCAATGTAAAGAAACTCATCACGATGAGAAGCACAAAGAAAAAAATGTCCTAAGTGTGTGAGTCGAGGATCCGACCCACATAAGAGTAGATCAACTATAGCGAGAGACATAAGGGAAAAAGTATCCAAAGTAGGGAGGTTGAGTGCTAATTCCTCCTTTACCCGAGGTGGGTAGGCCACTACTTAAAAAGTAGCTCATTAGCTTGGTGGCCCATGCAAGTAAAAAGAAAAAAAGAAAGATTGAGTGATGTGGTCATCTCGGGCAAAAATAGACCCCCTTAGCCTAAGGTGGGTTTGTGGGAAGGACAAGTCAACGATGAGAGGTTTTATAGCCCATCACATCATCGCTAGTAGCACCCCGCACCCCTCGCAAGCGGTCATCATTGTAACCCATGTAGCCCATGATTCTTGTCGCTTGCTCGTAGGCTCATATCGCTCGTTCACACTAGTCTGCCACAGTGCTCACTATGGTCCTTGTCTGAGATGGGTATCTCGGGCAAAAACATGCCCCTCCACCTGAGGTGAGCCCCTCAGCAATGAGAGGGATAGGTTAACGATGGGAGGCTTCATAGCCCATCACATTATCGCTAACAGCATCCACACCCTTCGCTTGTAGTGCTCACAATAGCCCACACCACTTCTAGTAATGCATGCAACAATATCACTCGTAATTATTGTCATCAACTCATGAGCCCATGTTGCTTGCTCGTTGCATTCCATTATAGTGCTCACTGCGATCCTCAACCAAGGTGGACATCTCGGGCAGAAATAAGGCCCCTTTGTTTGAGGTGGATGCTTCGAGGATGAGAGGCTTTGTAGCCCAAGATAAAAACATGTTGATATGTGCACCTCGAGAAAAAACAAGCCTCCACCACTTGAGGTAGAAATAGGTTTCCAAACCTTCATAGCTCGGTGGTAGGGAAAAGGGAGGGTCAGGTGGGAAATTGATCCCTCTTCGATGAATAGTGTTATGGCTCCTGCTATTCTTGCACCCTACTAGCTCTCCAAAGGTGGTCAAAGCTATCTCTACTATCGACAACCATGACCTTGACAACAAGATTGGGTGAAACTCCAAGAGAGGATTTTGGACCATATGGAGGGCAAAAAAGGCGATGATAAAGAGTGATGCTACCTCTGTTGTAAGTTTGGAGGTTCAAGGAGGTGACCAAGACGACGATGACCAAGAGACGCAAAGGTAGGGAAACCAGACCCCTGCTTTCTTTATTGTTGAGTGTGAAGGTCGAGAAACTGACCCCCATTGTTGCCAACCTCCACGTTTGAAGGAGGGTTGGGTTCATGTCGTCAAAATTTGATTTGTCATCGATGAGAGCCCACTGGCGAGGAGTAACCCCTCATCGAGATGCGAAGGTCAAACACTTGAACCCCCATTCGATGTCGAGTCATGGAGGTCAGGCTTCCCAACTCTCTCACTCTTGAGGGGGGCCCGTCAATAAGGAACGATCCTTTGTCAAGAGACAAATGTCGTTAATTCAAAGTGCGGGTCGGGCACCCATGACCTCGTTAGCATCCACCTGATGGGTTGAGTTGGAGAACTAATCAAAGATGCATCAGTTTAACGTATCAAATGAACTAGACGCTGCATTTTAAATCCCTCTTACGAGAGCCTCCGAAACATGCCTTCGATGATGGGGATAAATGATAGGGAGATCATTGTTAACCAATGGTCATCCAACACATGATCTCTGTGTTAAACCTATGTTGGAAGTAGAAGACGAAAACCACCATCCACTTATCTGTCCACGTGGATAAGGTTCCAAGGTAAGCGATTGTAGGTTAGCCCCCTCTCTCCCTTATCGCTTACGTGGATAAAAGGTCATAGGAAGGTATTTAGTAGCGATTAGAGACTTTCTCCCCATAGAATATTTTATGAAATATGTTGTTCCTTTACGATCAGGTATAAATATTCATTTTCAACACAATGAAAAGGGGATCACTTTTTGACTAATCGCATCTACACTCATATATTTTAGGTTATTAATTTGAGCTTTAAAGAGATCAAGTCGAAAAATTTCTCTTTAACCTTGATTTTCGTATAAGTGATACCTTAGAAGCTTGATGTTTTTACCTCGAAGGTACTTTAAATAATCTTACGCACATAAATTTAGACCACATCAGATTAATCAGGATCTTAACAACATCTTCCCATGATAAATATGAAATAAAAAATATGTAACAGTGAATCGATACTTGGATCGTTCTTACACGAAGATCCTTTTGATATTCACAATCATGATGTGTCCATATTTTATTGGCGCTGTTCACGGGGCCCTTCCGGGACCCACTTTATATCTCAACAATTGACCATGGAAATCTCCGCACGTCGCCACACATCGTTCTTATACGGAGATCCTTGTGATATTCACAATCATGATGCGTCCATATTTTATTGGCGCTATTCACGGGGTCCATCCGGGGACCCACTTTACATCTCAACCATTGACCATGGAAATCTCCGCACGTCGCCACAAGAAAATTTACTATGAAAAAACCCCGTAGTCTGTCTCTACAAGGGATGGAACACACACCGCATGATCTGGAGATTGCGGTCGTGATCTCCTCAAACGTGCCCGCGACTCGGCCCGTATCAATCTAAACTCCACCCTTTCCCGTTTGAATAAGATAAATAAGACACCCAGAAATGAAATATTATCTTTATTTTCTCTCTCTCACTCACTTTCTCTCTTCTAGTCCCTCTTCTTCCCCCGTTTTAATCGCGCCATTTCTATACTCCTCCGCGCAATTCAACGCATCTTCGATCTCCACCAATCCTCATCTCCCGTTTCTGTGATCGAGGTCTTCTTGATTTCGCCGTCGAGCGCCTTTTTTGGCTTATGTTCTCGTTGTTGCTGAAGATTAGGGTTTTGGTTCCGTCGCTTGGTTCCTTTATCACATTAAACTCTGGGATTCAGTTTTTTGGAATTGGCGCAGAAATTTAGAAGACGCGGTTTTCTAATCGGGTAAATTTGGATTTTCTCTCGGTAACGGAAGTGGATTTTTAGTGACCCAGACTGCATCTCCATGGCTAGTAGGTAGTTTTGCGGCTTTCTGACACAAGGGGAGTGATCATCGAGGGGTTCCCTACGAGACTGGGGAGACTCCCGTACTAGGAAGCTGAATTAGTGATCATTGAGGGGTTCCCTACGATACTGGGGAGACTCCCGTACTAGGAAGCTGAATTTGAGGTATTTGGCGTGATGGAATGTTGTTTCACTTTTTGCGGTGTCCATGAGATTTCAGGTTGAGGAGAAGCATCGGAGTAGAAGTTGGCATTTCATGAGCGATAAATCTTTGAGTTAAGAAGTTGTGGGATAAGTTCTGCAGCCATTTTGAGTTCGATATTGCTTCTGAAAGTTTTGGCCTGATGTTTCCTTCTGGAACAGACCGTACACAGGTTACAGCTGCAGTTTCTTGTGGAGTGCTTATACCAACGAGGTTTGTCTGGCCTTATGGCGGGAGACGAGTTTACTTACTTGGCTCTTTTACAAGGTGTGGTTATTTCTTCATTTGTATTCCGTTTGTTTTTGTTTATTTATTTTACTAATTATTTGCATGGTAAGTGGAATTGAAGAAGCACTACAAAACTAACCTTTTTTGTAACCTTTTTTGAGAAAGAGTGATTTAAAACATACTAGAATCTAAAGAATTATCTTGAGGACAGAGGGCCCTGCAGTTTTTCGTGCAGGAAAACTACACCAAGTCCCCTTTCAAAACATCCTCGTTTTGGTTACTAAAGGCTGAATTTTCCTTTGTCGAAATGGAAGTTTTTTTGTCTTAACATGATGTACATGATTATGGGTATCAATGGTGAATGGAAATGTAACATGCATGCCATATCTCATCAATCAGACTGGCCTACATGTGATACTGGTGGTTCACGTGTGCTTTCTTGCATTTGTGCATTTTTTCATATATGGATGTGCAATTTTAATTTTGCTGTTTGCTTATCACATTTGGGCTTGTGAAATGCTAATGATGAATTAGACCTTTGAATGTGGAAGAATGTGGGCCAGTTTGTTGTTATTTAATCCTTATCTCTCTAGAGTATTTATTTTAATCTTCATTGTAGGTGGACTGAACATTTACCAATGTCCCCCGTGGAGGGCTGTCCTTCCGCATTTCAAGCTATCTGCAGCTTAACACCTGGCATTCATCAGGTCAGTGTGAGTTTATTGTTCTTACAAATTTGATGTTTTTTGTTATATCTTTCTTTCCGAGAGGTCACCCCTAGCTTTTTGTACTGGAGTACCTATGAGTTTTCTTCGTCTTTATAAGCCAACAGGTTTAGACAGACTTGTCGATTTGATTTTCTTTGGGTGTCATTTTACTTTATTTTGTATTTTGAAGTGCTTTTGGCATGTTTTAAATTCTATACATATGCTAACTTCTGGATTTATAATTATTTGTTATTTTGTATGGGCATTTAGTTCATTAACTTTGTTACACACTGTGTGCAGTATAAGTTCTTTGTAGATGGTGAATGGCGGCATGATGAGCGGCAACCTCATAAGGTGGGAAATTATGGGATAGTGAACACTCTTATTGTTACCCAAGAACCTAGTATGCAGACCATCTTAAGCCCCGAGACGCCTAATAACCGAATGAACATGGATGTTGACCATGAGAACTTTCGACATGTGGTAAGTCTACAATTATCTAATAATGATGAAGGTGAACCTGTACAATACTGCTTCCATATATTAATTCATGTCCCCTATTTTTACATACAATTGCAAACATATTTCCTATTAATGTGAACTTAGATTTTGTTTCTGTGGAATTCACTTGCATGCATCACCATCTTTGTGTTAAGCATATGCTTAGTTTTGTACATATCTGGACATACATATGATTGATTTGTAATACTTACTGCCATATCACTGAATTGTTCATGTAAAAATATTGTTTAACTATTTCCTTTATTTATTATGGTTACATTTATGGGGATGAATATAGAAATTCAAGAGACTTGATTAACAGTACCTACTTATGTTTCATTGCATACTTATTGTTGTTAGGACCTTCCCTATGTTAGTGGAGTAATTATGGACTTAGTGCGGAATGTTTGACTCTAGATAGACTTGTAAAAAAAAAAGAGAATAATCACTTTTGTTTTTCTCTTTTCTGTGATCACCCATGTGAGAATTTCATAGATGGTGTGCTGCATCTCAAAACTGAATGACACGTTATCTGGTAAAACAAATGATGTGATATGCGGGTGCAGGGTGGGGAGGTAGGGAGCGTATACCAACGCAATAACAGCTTTTGACTATAAGATAGTAATGAATAATGGTCACAGCTCACTTCTACTGGAAGTTGCATGCCAGCAAATTCAGTGTAGAAATACTGTATGCTGAATTGTGCTTTCCTAGTGTTTGCTTTCATAACTATAGTTAAGATTAGAGTGTATGTGCAAAACTCAACAGCAATTTGGCATGTTATATGATGTCATACTGAGCCCATTATTGTCTTGAATGACTGAAATCATCTTCGAATCACTCAGTATATCTGTCTTTGATTGAATTACCATTTCTATTAGATCAACTATTTAACTGTCAGATTCTTTGCTGCAGGAGACAACACTGACAACTGCAGAGGCTGATATTGGAGACTTTCGTGATCACATTTATGAATTTTTGTCCACCCATACTGCTTATGATTTGCTTCCTGATTCAGGGAAGGTATAATTATTTTTTCTTAGTGAATAAGATGCTATCTTGCTTTATATATTATCAGCATATTAGCAATTCTGCGACTTGCGTTTTTTCTCATTGATTCAACATTGGTATTGTTCTTCAGGTCATTACTCTTGATGTTAATCTGCCAGTAAAACAAGCATTTCATATCCTGTATGAACAGGTACCTCTCATCTAAGATTTTGATTAAATGCTTCGATAAAAATTTAATGTTAAATTTCATGCTAAAGTGCTACTTTTCTGGGTCTTATATTTTGTCTGTGACTCGATACCAGAATTTAAGCACTAACTTAGTAACAATAGCTAAATGTAAGAATTGTGAGTAATGTATCCTATACTCATTGATATATTGTTAGAAGGACCTTGGCAAATTCGGAACATCTGAAGGTTAAAACTTAAACTAATAATAAAAAAATTTAGGAAAAAGTTTTGACACCTTGGTTCTAGATTTTCTGTATACCATGTATGTGTTTGAATAACTTTATTTGAGTGTCATAAGTTAAGCCTTCGGGATGCACCGCAAAGCATTGGTTCATACAACTAATTACCAATTAATGTTAAAATAGTTGTATTAGATTATTCTGATTATCACAAATATATTGCTATCAAGAAGGGTCTGCTAGGTCTACATAGCATCTCAACTGGTAGTTGATTCCATTGTTATTTATGAAAGTGTACCAAGATCGACGGACTAAGTTCCTGCCAGCTCAGAGAGTTATCTTTCAAGTCATCTTGTGCTATGCTGTCCTGATGCTGCCAATTTTATATTATGGCCAAGCCATACTTTGGCCTCATTCAGCCAAGACACAATGTGTGCCTGCTGCATCTGCCGACAATATATCAGAACCTTCCTTGACATTTAGAACCTTGCAATATTTTTTGGTCATGATTGGTTGCAGAACAAGCACTTGTGTTTTGATCAGGGTTGGACTAAATGAATGGGAAGCACTATTATGGATTGCCTGTTAAAATTGAGCCAAATAGGTGTATCATAGTTATCAGAGTTAAGGGTGTCCTTTTCTACATGGGTTTTGACATGACATGATACCATGTTGTGCCGGTTCATGCAGGGGTTTTGGCATGATATCAGTGAAATTCAATTTGGCTAGATAAACCACTATGGACATTGTGCTAGCCAAAATAAGCCAAAAATGGATGGCGGTATGATAAATACATCTTAGTATGAGACTATGTATGCCTTTTGAAACTCCAATCATTCAGCAAGGAAGGATTTTCTATAAATGTATAAAGAAGAGATTCATTTGGCACCAAAATAAGAATAAGTTGATGAAGTTCATTGTTAATGCATGTTTAAGGAAAGCCTTTGTTTCCAAAAAAATTGAGGTTTCAAGAGGAGAGTGGAAGTTTAAGATGTAAAAATTATGGGAAGCAACATAATGCTTCTGGATTATTTGAAGATGATGGCTTTACTATCCTAAGTGGCAGAAACAGTTGATGGAGCGAGCCAATGATAGCTGTTGTCATTGTTTTTGCTGTATTTTAATTCATTTGTATATTACTTTGAAGACTTAAAAACTTTTATAGATGAGCCATTTGTACCCTTAGAATCTGTTTATTGTTGATCTCTATTTGTAGTTTTTTCTTTTGTATTCTATTGTTCTAGGCATTATAATCTTTAGTTTCATCCATTTATTTTGTTAGCAGAATGGCCATTTGGGCTTTTGCTTGTTTGACGGTTGACACTTCCGGAATTTGCTGTTATGTTCTAGAGATGATAACTTTTTGAGCAAATCTTAGTCTCTAGTGAAGTCAAGTTTTTTTATGCAAAGGGTACATGGATGTTTAAGTGGTATTTTGCTGATTGATTGTTTGTTTCTGAACTAATAAAATGTATGTTTTTCTTTTTGAATTTTTGTCAGGGAATTCCTGTTGCTCCTTTACTGGATACTTGCAAGGGTGAATTTGTTGGAGTACTTAGTCCGTTGGATTTTATACTAATTCTGAAAGAGGTACAAGTGGAATCTGAATCATTTTGTTTCCATCCAAAAGCTAGGTGAAATTACTTCTCCTTGTGCTGTTTTTTTCTGAAGGTTTGCTGTGGATTCTTGATGGGATTGATTTTCTTCAATGCAATTCTTTTTTATTTGCAAGTGGTCATGGACTAGGAATTGCCTATCCTCGAAGATTGCTTTGATCTCACTGAGTGGATCCTTTCTTTTTTTTAATAAAAAACTGAGTATTACTTATTAATCAAAAGAGCTAGTTACAAAAGGATCAGGCAGGGAGTGATCTTCCCCTTGGATGCTGCTGCTAGAAGAGTTGAGGCCCCTCTTGGGTAGAAGATGGGCCTCCCTATTGACATTTCTAGGAATATGAACAACCTTAACAACTTCCACTAAGCTGGACAAACTGAAAATATCCAGAAACAAAGAGTGAAGGTACCAAGGTACCAAGGCCACTCTGATAAGGTTTGTCCATGTGCTCTTCAATGTATTCTAAGCTTGCTGTTAGCACATGTTGTACATGTTCACACATTTTGTCCCATGCCTGTGTAAACTGAAATACTTGACTGGCACATTGACTTGAATTATTGATTTGATACCTCTTTTTAACTAGTTTTTTCTTCCATTTGTTTTTCTTATTGAATTTTGAATTTTAATATTGCTTTAACCTTTTCCCTTTACAGCTAAGTAGTCATGGTTCAAATTTGACAGAAGAAGAGCTTGAGACCCATACTATTTCTGCTTGGAAAAAGGCAAAACAACAACGAAACGGGCCACTGGTTATGCATGAAAGAAAATCTCAAGAACATCTAATCCATGTAACTTTTTCTCTTGTTATTTTCTCTTGCTAGTTGTTCTTCTTTACTGATTGAGAAAAAGGAAGTTCTGATATAAAAGGAGTTGGTGATTCCATTGGTTGTTTCAAAAGTCACCAGAAAGTCACTTAAATAAGTTTTATATAATGGTGACAGGTGATATTATTCATTGCACACTTTTTTCATGAAGGTTTTGAACAGATCTCAGTTGATTTATAAGGTCATCGATGGTGTTTTACTGATATATATTTTTTAGTATGCTCTCATTGACCAGTCCGAAAGAAGATGCATAAAGCTCTAAATGATGCTGAAATTTAAGGGTCATTACATAGTATCTTTTTGCACCTTTAAGAATGTATCAGATGTTCAAAAAAAGACTTTTCTAATTAAAATATTTTACTAGAATCTAGGGTAATGTCTTAGCATTTGCTTTTGACATCTTGAGAGCATGATGTATATTCCATTTGGACAAGCAATGTTCACAACAGGCAATAGATGCCTAATGATAGATATCTAATAATAATGTATAGGTACTAGATTTTGATTGCAGTTTTGAGAAGGGATCAAATTTATCAACATTCATATCTTTTAGCCTTTTACAATTTTGTTTTGTGACTGTAGAAATTTTGATCTACTTTATTGTCATGCCAACACAGAGACAGGAATTCAGAAGTACTATTAGTAGTTTTTTTTAACTTTGACTTGTGAAGCCTAGATTTTTTTCAGCAAAAAGATATGAAATAAATAAGACAACAGTTCAGACATATGTTCCTAAATAAGGAAAATGTATATGTTATGATGATACATAGATCCAAAGGCATGTTAAATCAGTAAACATAGGTCTTCTATTACAGAGGAAGCCCCTAAGATTATGCATAACATGCAGACAGCCTGTGTCAATGGTATGCCAGGCCATGCCTAGTGTCAGTATAGGACAAATGTGGCATGTTCCAAGATGGTGCAAGTCATCTATATTCAGTCAAAGGAATAATATTCTGTTGGATTTCAGTCGATTAAAAACCAATTTAGTTGGTTTTGGTCAGGTATAATGGTAAGGTTACTCCTTTGCGACCAGGGAGACCAGGGTTCAAGTCACGAAGATAGTCTCGTTAAATATATAAAGGTAAGGCTGCGTACATTGACTCTCCCCGGACCTCACATTGGCGGGAGCCTCGTGTATTAGGTATGCCCTTTATAACAATGCAACTCTCACCTAAGTTAGGTCAAATTAGCCCTAAACTTTCCCAAGTTTATTATTAATGCCACCTTGGATTTGCTTCTCTTGGAGGTTCAGATTAGGTCACACCAGCCACAACATACTCTGGCCAATGCTCCTTCAGTTGTAATTTGAGTTCAACACTTCTTCACCCTACACCCATCAGCTCAAGGTTTACCCTTGGCCTTTTCAGCTATAGAGCAGCCCTCTGGCCGTCAATGGGGCCAGGGAAGGGATTGGGTCAATGTTGTACAGTTTGCTACAGCTTTGGGCTGGCTTCTGGTGTGCAAGCTCAGCATATTTTAGCATGTTGCAATATAATTGTCGTACATCAAATCGGTATCAAAGTACTTATCCTACATTAGCCAAATACTAAACATGCTTAAATATTCACAGAACACTCACCCTTGCTAAGAATTGATTGCTAGGGATGGCCTTACACCATGTCTTCCGTGTAGACAATGGAAGTATACCATTGGAAAAAAAATTGTAAAAAAATATTTTTGTTCATTAATTAGTTGATGCTTATTATTCTTCTCTTTTTTATAGACCCTAAATATAATAAAAATAAGAACATACACAATAAAGAAAAAAATACAATAAAGAATATTACACCCTATCAGTTAAAATTTATCAACCATTTCATCTTTCCTTCTTTGGGGAAGACATTTTCATATTCGTTTTTGCATATAATCTTCTTTGTTGATAAATATTTGATTGTTAAACTTCCTTCTTTCTAGTTTTTCAATCAAGAATAGATTTTCCTGTAGGAGTGAACCTTAGATCAAATCAATTAATTTATCTCCTTCATTTTTTCTTCAGATCTTTAAATGCTAAGGTTTGTCATTTTGCTTTTCTTCTCTTTGGCTTCCTTTTTCTTCATCTTGGTGGTCTTGGTATTTAGTATAAGATAATGGAAGATGTTATAGTTTGATGACATTACATTTGCAAATTACACCCTAAACTAATAAAATTTATTCTAATGTCAAATAAATTAAAATGTTCCTGCATCATAGGCTTTGAAACATGATGCCACTGCAAATAATTCATGTAGTACACAGTGTTGTTCCTGATATGTATTCGTTCATGAACCACCATACCAATGTAGTGGTGTTCAATAGTTTAGGTTTCATATTATGCATTTCTCCATACTAATATCTGATTTTCATTATCTAATCTATTTAGACATCTAAGTTGATTACTTTCTGGGTTAATTCATTTATTTTCCTCTGACCAATCCACTTATGGGTGTTTTGTGCTTCATGTTGATTTCTTTTAATTGATTGTAGTGTTCTACTGATCTTGTATATCCTATTAATTTTGAAGTTACCATCCGTGTGTCTCTAGTATGGCTGACTGTTGTCATGTAAATGTTGCAATAACTATCATTTGCTAAATCTCTTTTGATGTTGTAGGCTGGGCCTTATGATTCATTGAAAGATGTAGCACTGAATATAGTGCAAAATCAAGTGGCAACAGTTCCAATAATTCATTCACCATCACAAGAGGAATCATTTCCACATTTACTTCATCTTGCATCTCTTTCATGCATATTGAGATGTAAGGCCTATTATCTTGCCATTCTCAGTTCATCTTACCCTTGTTTGTTAACTAGTAGGTTGATAGCTTAATGGCAATGAGATTGATATTCCCTCAGCAAGTTTGGTTTTAAAATTTTAGGTATCTGCAGGCATTTTAGACATTTGTCTAGTTCACTCCCCGTATTGCAACAAGCAATATGCACTACTCCTCTGGGCACATGGGTTCCAAGAATTGCTGAATCAAATAAGAAGCACTTGACAATGTTGAGATCAAATGAATCACTTAGCTCTGCCTTAGCATTGTTACTGCAAGGTTACATCTTGGCTCAAATTTATTAATTATATGTAGACACCTAACATGTTTTTCCTGCGTGGTACCACATAATAGGATCTATTGTGTTTGAAATTGCATGAATACACTTCAGGTGGCATTTTTGAGGGTTATTCATGTGCAAACATGAACTGTAAACTTTTATACTTGCATTCTCTTGATCTTATAACATGCTTCATGTGATTTTCTTTGTTTGCTTATTAACTCTGCTTGACCTTCCATGTTGGTTTCTTTTAGTAACTCTTCTTATGAGCTGATTAAAAAAATTAGATATGGTTGAGGCTAACTTTTGCAATGGTTGAATTTTGTTTTTAGTCGTTGCACTTAACTTCACATTCATAGAAAAACCCTTTAGATTACTTTCTGTGCAAGTTGTTTTTCAGGATCATGTATGTTGTTTGAATGGTTAAACTTATGTTCCTAGATCAATGCATATCAGACTGCAAGATAATAAAAAAATTGATACAAATAGTTCTTTTAGAATGTATATTTTGTACGTGTGAATCATGACTATAGATCATCTTCTGCCATCTATATATTCCTGTGACTTTCTCTTTGTTCTTTGCTTTTACTATGTGAGCAATGATGGGTGTAGATTAAATATCATTACCAACAAGATACATGTTAAAGCAAATTACGACAATCACCATATTTTATAATTGGAAGTTATTGTTTATGTGTCTTAATGCTGTCCATTTAATGATCTGAATTCTGAAGCAACTAAAGTGGCATCTGAATTAGATATGTTTTCTTCCAACAATTTTGTTCATCCTTAAGGAATGTTTTCTGAGTCTCTTTCTTCAAATGTTAATATCACAGAAGCCTTTTGCCAGAATGGACGTCACACTCATAACTTGAGCTTTCTTATATTTCTAATGCTGATTTGTCCAAACCTTGGTCAACAAGAGTCGCTAAAGTTCTGATGTGGCAAAGCTTCATTAATTTGAGATCCAGTTTGAACCTTTTTTTCCTCAAGTTGTTTGTGCCTTGGTGGACTCTGTAGTTTGGTGGATTTATAGGTTTTCACAAAAGAGTATAATCCCTATAATGCTGCATCTTTGAGATTAATTTGGTAATTTTATGCTGCAATTAATAGTTTTTTTTTCTTCTGCTCTAGAAATGCATGGTTCATCTGCAATCCTTATGCTTTATCCATTTGTCTTATTATAGAGTATGTATTATCTTATTTCACTCATTGATTCAATATACAGCTCAAGTTAGTTCAATACCGATAGTTGATGACCATGATCGTTTGTTGGATGCATACTCTAGAAGGTATTATACTTGTGCTTAGTACAGGTGGAGTCTTTCAGCTGCAATTTTTGTTTCAAACTTTCCTCAATAATCTATGCTATTTGACTGAGTACAGGTGGGATGTTTCAGTTTCTTTTGTTTTCTTTCTTTTGTTCTGACTGCAGTGACATTACATCTCTGGCTAAAGACAAGGCTTATGCACAAATTCACCTGGATGAAGTGAGTATTTACCAGGTAAAAAACTGAAACCTCTTTACTTCGGCTTGCTCTTTATCTTATGAATGATCCATCATGAATGCTTCTGATGTTTCATGCAGTGGATTTTGTATTTCTAGTTCTTTTAACTTGTGAATTATAGATGCCTGTGGATGTAGTGCATTAATTTTTTTTGATGTAGTTAGTGTCATGTTTGCATCCAGATTCTGTTGTTTATTTTGTCATCTAAATTCTATCGACACCCTATTTTATTCTATATAAATCAACATGGGAATGATGTAATTCAGGGAAAGTAGATGATCTGGAGTTTCATCATGCTCCAAGGAATTTCTGGTATAGGGAACATCATGGAGGAAGCCTGTCAGTGAGACATGTTTGCCTGACTCTTTGAGTATTAAACAACTTAGTTCATATATGTAGGGTCATCCTATTTTTGAATTCCATCCTTATCAGGACATTTTGTATTGTGTAGAACCCTTTTTTTGTGGTTTCATTGTGGTCATAAATCTGTATGATTCATATTTTGTTCTTACTTCCAGCTGACCAACACTAATCAGATCTTGAATCGCAACGTATCATCAGTGCATTTTCAAATTGAACAATCTGCAGGATTCTTCTGACATTATTTGTATGACCCATGCATCCTACGAGGAACTTATATGGGGTTGGCTTGTTGTTGTGGTTTAAAATTTTCAGATGCAAGTTATCATCGTTGGCTATTTTGTTCACATACACAAGTCCATTCCTTTCATTCTTGATTAAGACTAGAGGTATCATTTACTACATGCATTGTTGACAGTTCAAATACACTGATCCGTACTTTCGTTATTTCCTGAAGGGGCTGTGGAGATATCATGTGTTACCATACACATGACCAGAACTATTCCATCAAAATTTTCACTATCTTGCTTGGTTCAAACCTCTTTGTCCAATAATTATGTTAATGATAAACAAAAATAACGATGTGACTGTCAAGCTTGAATTGGTAAAAAGTTTTATCTGTTGGCTCTTCAGTTAATAAATCAGGAAAGCTAGCATATCATTTCTATCTTATTATCTGGTGAATAATAGAAATTACATCTGATGTTTATCAGCTGTCAGATTATATTGGACATCTGTCACGAAGAAGATAGAAGGATTTTACTCAAATGTGCTGCTGTTGCAACTTAAGTAATGACTTGAGTTGCAATTGGCTGATGTGGTGCACGTCCAGGGCTCTGCTTCATTCCTCAATATTTGTTTTCTAGTTGTTTCTGGATGAGTTCCTATGTTTCTGAACTTTTTTTTTCTTGCAGTGTTTCTTTTGATCTGTAGAATTAGTATATTATGATATATTATTTGTGCTTGTATTATTATATTATATCTTCCTTTTACTTTTGATGGTAGAAGGTCAAGAAAAAAATTCATACATGAGAAAACTAATGAATCGCTATGTTGGTAGATCTACCGATTCCTAATTAACCAAAGTAGAGATTACTTTTATCTTTTGTTATTTAACTTGTCATTTTAAAATGGATGAGAAGTTTAAAAATAGACGGATGATGGTATACAACATTTTTCATATTACAATTCATGGATTATGGTTTTAAACAAAATAGAAGGATGATTTGGGCATTTTGAGCAGCCTAAATTCAGGCAGAAAGAACTACTGATCATGCTTTGATAACCTTGCCTGGCCACAGATCCTTATTATTACATTGATTTTACAATATAGTTCCCCATATTATCTTTTGTTGTTGTTCTTAGATTTTGCCACTATAATCTATTAGAGATGAAGCCAAAGCAATGACTTTGGTCTCCATCCTCGTGTTGTCTCTACGGTTTATAGCTGACCCTCCTACATGCTCTGCAACTGGGTTGAGATCCTATTTTTTGGCAAGTTCATAGTCCAAATCCTCGCACATTACCATGACCAAAGGGTGACATCGAGCAAACTCTTTAGGCATGTGTAATTTAAAATGACAGATCAGTGGACCTCGCTTGTCAGATGAAAGGACATTATGTATATCTGTACATGTTGGACCTAGTGTCATTGCCGATTGAAGCGTCCTGGCCATCTACTTTGTTTATCTGGTTTCACTTGTTGCTGAATTTTGGTTAGTCAGAACGTAGAAGATGGGATTAATGTTGATTCTGACAGCGTATGTTTCTTTGTAGCATTGTATCCACCCTTGTCTTCATCCTTCTATCTTCATTTGCTACATCAAGTATTTAGTAAGTTTTACTTGTTGCTAAGGCAATTAATCTGTTCATGGTGGAACTTGCAAAAGTTGATAAGTCCATAGAGGCCATGACTTCACGATATGGGGTTTTGATAATGAGCCTGTTTAGGTACATTGGGGACACAATAATTTGGGATCGTTTTAATTAGCAACCTCTATTTTGTATCTCTCATTTTTCCTTTTTGTAAATATCAACTTAAATCCCTCTGAAATATTTTATGCTATTGCCATGTCAAAAATTTAAATTATCATGTTATCGGAGAATGTTAGATTCGGTCAAAATATTGTGAAAAGTTTTTCAGTCACCTAGGTATCTATCAAATTTGACGTTGATAGTGTATATTGAGTTTCATTCTTCCTTTGTAAATTTAGGCACTGCAACTCAGACAAGATGCAAATCCTCATCAAGGATCCCATAATGGGCAGAGATGCCATATGTGTCTCCGTTCAGATTCTCTACAGAAAGTAATGGAGCAATTGGCTAATCCTGGTAATGATTCATCATACAAAAAATTATAACATTTCACCTTTTCTATTGGATATCATACTATACATTGATGTATAAATTGATTTAGGTGTCCGTCGCCTTTTTGTTGTTGAAGCTGGAAGCAACCGTGTAGAAGGCATCATTTCGCTGGGTGATGTATTCAAGTTCTTGCTCGGCTTGCCGTAGTGGCACAAAGCGGTTTGTTGGTCATTCAACTTTGTGAGCGTGTTCTATCCGATGCATCAAAAATGGGAAATGGAATTATTTGTATTCGGATGCACTTTTTTCTTTTACGATTTCTTTCCCAATTCAATAGGCCTAGTTGGTTAGAGCCTGGTGTCTTTAGGCAAGGCCACAGCTAGGTCTGTACATGAGAACAAATGGTTTGATTTCAAATGTAAAATTTATCTCTGTTTCAGTAGTTTAATTATAATGATTTGGGTAGTGTTATCTCAGAGTGATGATCATCATCTCTCTCTCCTCTAGCCAGTATCTGAAACATATGGTTTAGAGTCAAATAAATTGGAGTTGACTTTCCCGTGATAGAAGATTTGTTCCCTCAGTTATTTCAGTGGTACTTTAGCTCTCTCCTGACAAGCCAAGATATATTATTTTGTTAGTTGATTTGAAGTCTTCTTGCATTATCTCAGCCACAGGAGGTCAAACTGTACAGAGATTCATCTTATCTTGCATCATTCATCATCAATGAATCCTCTTCTGCTCATGCGTTCTCCCTCATCGATTCTTAATCGAATAATAAGATGTATAATTGACAATACAACCAATAATTGTATTAATAATACATAATAATATCAAATCTCAGCCGTTCGAGGAGTAGTTTGTCTTTTCCGTGTTCGCAACTGCTTCACTACTTTAGTTTGAGACTCTCGATGGCGCGTCCCTCTCCGCGTGCTGGGTGACGCACATAAACGTATGCTGCAATATTCCCGCATAAAAAACCGACTCTTTGAGCCCACTTATTATTCTCACCGCTGCAGCGTGACGCGTCCGCCTCGTCTACCATTGCGGTTTGGGTGGTGACGGTGCTCTTACACTCACCTCAAGTGAAAGTATCTCTTAAACAAACTACGTGCGGCCTTCTCTCCATATAAATTTGTCTCGTTCCTCAAAAAATTATGATTTCTTTTTCAGTTGACGCCCGGATTTGATCTCTTTAAACTCGCTGCGGTTTCCTCCGAGGTTTGGAAGGAATCGATCCGAAGAGCGGAAACAGCATCGGCGGCGGCGGAGTCAATCGAACGGTGGCAGAGACTAAGAAATCCGTCGACCGATGGATCGAGAGATTGGCTCGGCTCCTGATGAGCGGAGGGTCTGACATCTTTGATCTCGCCGCAAATCTCTTATGCTTTAATCTATCATCTCTTTAGGTTGTATTTGATACCTTTAGCTGCATGCGATGATGATCTTTATTATAGAAAGCGAATAACTCGGTGAAATTTGGGCTTGCAAAGGTTAAGCTGTTAGGATGCTTTCAACTTAGTGATTTGTTCTTGGGATCATTAGACGGTCGGTATGATCCTCGATGGTGTTTGGGAACTTCGATAGGAATATAGATGCGAAATGTATTAGTGCACAAATTTTGATTCGTTGTCGTGGGAGGATTAATAAAATCGTAGCTAGAGGGGGTAATTAATTTGTTTGTAGAGAGTTTTGTGGCTATAGTGCTTGTTTTGGTACTCCGGTCGCCGTTTGAATGCCCAATCGAAGGAGAAGAAAGGGTATTTGGTGGCGGTGTTTCTCTTGTATGAAATTTCTCACTGCCATGGTCAGTGTCTTTCCAAGACTTCAGAATACTGGACACTTGTGGAGTCTTACTTGTGTTTTCCTAGTGAGAAGATTGTGGTGTTAAATACATGTCTTGCGGGACATTAGTTTGGACAAATTTTCTGCTGCTAGAGTTTGGCAAGAACCTATCCAGACATAAGAAAATTTTCACTTTATCAGATGAAAAGATTTGGTCTTGCTTTCATAGAAAGTGATCGTTGTAGGGCTTGTTCATTTGCCAGTCACAGGTTGTTTTAAATAGGGATACTTGGACGGCATGTTTGGTTGTGTGTTATCAGATTGAGTGACAAATAATTCCCTGGGCTCAGCCCATGGTATCTCTGCTTGGATCGATTGTCAACCATTTTTCCCTTTTACAGGTTTGTTGGAGGAGCAACTGCAAACACCTTCTTCTTTTAGCATATCAGAGTTTTGGAGTAGTGTATGGTGACTTGAGTACCTCTCCTATTTATGTATATACAAACTCTTTTTCCGGAAGGCTGAGCCTTTATCAAGATGAGCAAACAGTATTTGGTATGTTTTCCTTGATATTCTGGACATTCACCATAATCCCATTGCTTAAGTACGTCATCATTGTCTTGGGTGCTGATGATAATGGTGAAGGTGAGAGTTTCAAATTTTCAGCCTTCGATTTTTTTCCTGTTTTATTTATTTATTTATTTTCTTCTTTCATTGCTCATACTCTTGGAACTGTTCATAGGTGGAACGTTTGCTTTGTACTCTTTGCTCTGCAGACATGCCAAGCTCAGTTTGCTCCCCAATCAGCAATCAGCTGATGAGGAGCTCTCCACATATTATAGGAATGGATACATTTCTCAAAATACTATTCATTCTCCACTAAAAAGGTTTTTAGAGAAGCACAAAAGGCTGAGAACACGCTTACTTCTGATAGTTCTATTTGGTGCTTGCATGGTGATAGGAGATGGGGTTCTTACCCCTGCAATTTCTGGTATAATGGCATACATAATGATGTAATTCATATTTTTTTGTCCGTGAAAATTCACACACCCCATTTTCTGTCTCTTAAACAATTTTATTTTTATTTCCAATCTCATGCTAGACTTAATTTTGGGTACATTGCAGTTCTATCATCAATTTCTGGGTTGCGAGTGCGTGCCAAGGGATTGCTTGATGGTATGTATTGCTTCTTTGTGGGCGTTTTTCTTCAAGTAGAAAAAATGATGTAGAAAACATTATGCTTCACTTAGTTGACAAATGTTGCAGATATGTTTCACAACTTCATTACAAAATTTAGTTTTCCAGAGTTTTGGATCACATGTAAGCATGTGTTAGAAGAAACACCTCTAGCAAATGCTACTCTGATTCAAGTTAGAGAAAAAAACATCATAAGCTGAGAACCATGTCTTATTCTACTAGATAAATTTACTGCAACAAAAGTAGAGAATTCATGTATTTTATTAGGTGGTCTTATGTTATTCTGCAACATCCCACTTCTAACATCTAATCAATCTATCTAATCTACATTCTGATGTATTAGGACCATTATCTAATCTAACTAGACTTATAGTAGGACTCTATAAAATTCCTGAAATAGCTACTAAAATTAGTAACAAATAATCAGTTTGAAAATAGGAAATGTATAACTTGAGTTGCTCTCATCTTTTGCAACAACTTTTAGGAGTCCTGGCTTGGGAAATCACATGTAAGCTTTCAGAAATCATTCCGATGCTGTCTTCATCCAAGTTGCATTAATACCTACTACCCTAGGCTTTGCAAGAGTCCTAAGGGCTCTTTTTTGTAAACTTCATCACAAAAATACTTTTTTTCATAGAGTGGGAAAACTTGATGCTAAAGTAACTATTTGTACTTGATTTATGGTAACTCCAATGCTCATAGTTAAGCCTCCTTGTTTTGCATTGTCATCTTGAAAGTTTGGATAAACTTGAATTTGTTTTAGCTTCTATAATTTTTACTCTACCGTATAACATGATATTCTTACTCATCTTCTGTCTGACATAGGTGAGGTGCTAGTCATTTCTTGTGTTGTTCTGGTTGGCCTTTTCACCTTGCAGCACAAAGGAACTCAGAGGGTAGCCTTCGTATTTGCACCTGTTGTTATCATTTGGCTGTTATGCATTGCTGCAATTGGCTTGTATAATACAATCTATTGGAATCCCAGAATATTTCATGCTCTTTCTCCACATTACATCGTCAAGTTCTTTGAGCACACAGGAAAAGATGGATGGATTTCTCTTGGGGGAATACTTCTTTCAATTACAGGTAAATGCCAGATCATATGCTGCCTTAATTTAGTGTTTTTTCTTTGATTGCAGTTCTTCACTTGTCTAGTACATATTAATTTATATCTGAGTTCAAACTATTTACAGGTACTGAAGCTATGTTTGCAGATCTTGGCCACTTTAATGAAGCATCCATCAGGGTATGTGTGCTAAATATCTTGTTACATAATGTTTCAATAAAAGAACGACCAGATAAGGTTGAAAATTCGGAAATTTATAACCAATACTGTTACAGAAGAAACAATTTGGAACACATGGAAAAATTAAGGTTCAACTGAAGTTATCACTGTGAAAATCAACATGCACCAACAATTATACATCGATTATGCTGTTTAAGTAATCAGTCTTTGGTCAACATCTGGATCTCATAAGGGGAAATTAGAATCCGTCATCATTTCATATAATGTATGTCTCTTGTTAATCTTTTTGTACATTAGAAAATATTGACTTGGATTCCTCTTAAATATTGGTTTGGTGATGTACATCGATTTACCAAGGGCTGAAGATATATAATCTAGGGTTCACCATTTTGGATAACGGAATTGTCTCAGAGATTTGTTGGACCGATACATGGACTGATATATATCGGTCTGTATTGGTGTATCGATACATGGTACGTTGGGTCATGCCAATGAGGACTTCAGCGATCCTCGTCTCGGTCGCCAGTTGTACCATATCGACTTGGGCGGTACAACAAACATTGATATAATCTTATCTAACAAATTTGAATATGTCAGTTATATTAGTTAGTAAAGAGCTTAATAGTTAATAGTTAATAGTAGGGTCTTGGGTTGTTTACCTTTACAAAAAAATAAATCCTATCTTCATCATTGAGCTTAATAGATAACAAATCCTATCTTCATCATTTACGTTTACAAAAAAAGAAAAAAAAAGAATATTGACTTGGATTGTTTATCTATTGGGCAGTGAGTTATACTTGATCTATTGAATACCACTAAATCTATTGCATACTTAATCCTTGATCTGCTCGACAGAATTATATGATGCATTGGAAGATGATAAGTCTTATGACAATCTAGTCCTTCTTCTGCTCATTAGAATCATATAATGCATTTGGAAGCTATTGCAAAATTCTTCTCTTATAACATTGTAAGTGAATTATTGCCTTAAGAAGGGTGAATCATGAGTGAGAATACCCCTTTAGAACAGTTGACAGGGTGACTACCTCTTTATTTTGGGGCTGGACACATTAGTAGGTCTCCATGTCTCAATTTCCTACAATGGCTATATTCCTAAGTAGTCTTCCAGATATTGACTTGATGCACCTTCCTGATCAGGTCTGACCAGCTTTTGATAATTTTACTAGTAATAATAAGCTTGAACTGTAGGAGTCCTACGCTAATAGTATGTGGATGGAGTAGTCCTATGGTAATCTGGCACATGATGTGGCATCATGGCCCAGTAAAATAGCCAACTAAATAAGGGTCCAACATATGGGTTGAATGACCCTCAACAGGGATTGACTATATTAGGGTTGTTGCCATCCTTTCTCTGGCTACACCTTGACCTGTCACCTGAGCTTGCCTTGAGTTCAACTGTCCTATTGCTCTATAAACAGATTTGAGTTCAAAACTAACATTTAAAGGCTGAATTTTTTGATCCAATGCAAATATTCAATAATGATCATCAAAGTTAGTAAATATATCACGATCTGATCCAATAGGATAATTGACCTATTACCTTGTAGAGCTTGAACCATTAACCCAACATACTTAAGTCAAAGTAGTAATATATTCATCTAGCCTTTATAAGTCCATTCAAGTCATCTCTGTTACATGGTAAGCCTGAATATATCCAATAGGAGTTAGAATTGTTTGAGTTAGACAAGAGACAATATTATAATAAATCTTCATCCTTGAAATCCACGTTGTCCGATGATGATAGTGTAGGAATCTGTGGTAACAATGCTACCATGATTTCTCTTGTTTCTTTTCTGCATGTTAAGGTTGTAAAAGGTTTCAAAACGAGCTTGGATGTCCTAATGTGATCGAAGGAAATTATCTTGATGTACTAAACTTGTAATGAAGAAACTATTCAATCCCCATAAAGTTAATTTCGAGGACACCAGTACCACCATTATTGTTTACTACTGTGGAATATCCATCATCATTCTTCCGTTCTGATTAGGCACTGATACAGGGCTTTTAGGCTCCCTAGAAGGTCATACGACACCTTAAGCTTTCAACTATTGTCATTGGACTGCATTACTAGAATGAGCTCAGTCTGTGCTAAAGGTGTCTTTTCCCTGCAACTTTCTTTGTCATTGATACATTGAAAATCTATGCAACTCTTTATGCAGGTTGCATTTATCAGTGTCATATATCCATGTCTGATACTGCAATATATGGGGCAGGCAGCATTTCTTTCTAAGAACATATCTGATGTATCTATCAGCTTTTTTGGATCTATACCAGGTGAGTCTTCATCTGATGATGCTGTCATTTAACATTTGCTCAAAGATGAACATTTACATGTGAATTCCTGAATTTTGTTGCAGAACCTGTATTTTGGCCTGTCTTTGTGATCTCCACTCTTGCTGCTATAGTTGCTAGCCAATCTGTCATCTCTGCCACCTTCTCCATCGTGAAGCAATGCCATTCTTTGGGTTGCTTTCCACGTGTTAAAATCGTCCATACATCAAGATGGGTCAATGGGCAGATATATATACCTGAAATAAACTGGATTCTTATGGTTCTTTGTCTTGCTGTCACACTTGGTTTTCGTGACACAACCCTTATAGGAAATGCTTATGGT
Source organism: Musa itinerans (assembly GCA_001649415.1). NCBI lineage: Eukaryota > Viridiplantae > Streptophyta > Magnoliopsida > Zingiberales > Musaceae > Musa > Musa itinerans. Next base: position 137,079 of record LVTN01000355.1, read on the forward strand.
AAGTCTGCCTTAATTTACTGCAATATCAGCTTAAATTTTATCTGTTATGAAATTTCATGAGCTTATCTTGCTTGCACATCAGAATGTTACCGATAAATGGTCATGCTTGGAACTTAATGTTATTTTTCATGCATTCCTTTAAGCATGTTAAAAGCCTATAAATATCGGGTCTTTTTCTAACAGTTTAATCTCTTAGAACTTATGATAACCCAATCAAATATTTCTTTTGCAGTGTTCAATTAAGAAATATTGCAGTTCTCTCTCTCTCTTTGCCGGTGTTTGATTAAGAATATTGCATCTTTCCTGTATTTAACTAAGAAGTATTTCTACATTTATATTGGGTCATTTCATAACAGTTTTTAAGATTTTAGGACCTGTGACAACCCAATCAAATATTTATGATGTTTCTCTACCATGATAAAGATTTTTGATTTGGTAACATGATCGATATAATCGCCAATCATCTTGCTAAGCAGGATTGTTGCTTTTGTCCCTTTGTGATTCCAGGTATAGCAAGCATGACCGTGATGTTTGTTACCACTTGGTTAATGGCACTAGTGATCATCTTTGTGTGGCAAAAGAACGTCATATCTGCCATGTTATTTCTCGTTTTCTTTGGGTTCATTGAGGGTGCCTTCCTTTCGTCTTCGCTCATCAAGGTTCCGCAAGGCGGATGGGTGCCTTTCGTGCTTTCTTTCGTCTTCATGGTGATCATGTACGTCTGGCACTATGGTACTCGCAGCAAATATCTCGTTGACCTACAGAACAAGGTCTCCATGAAATGGATCCTCACACTCGGCCCCAGTCTTGGGATCGTTCGTGTCCCTGGAATTGGGCTCGTTTACACAGAACTAGTTACTGGTGTTCCTGCTATCTTCTCCCATTTTGTGACTAACCTCCCTGCTTTCCACCAAGTTCTTGTCTTTGTCTGTGTGAAGTCAGTGCCAGTCCCACATGTTGCACCGGATGAGCGGTTCCTCGTCGGACGGATCGGTCCCCGAGCCTACAGAATGTACAGATGCATCATAAGATATGGGTACAAAGATGTGCAGAAAGATGAAGACAACTTTGAAAACCAACTGGTGTTGAGCATTGCCAAGTTCATCCAGATGGAATCATCATCCTCTGGGAGTTGTGACACTTCTCCGGAAGGAAGAATGGCTGTCATACGAGCTACTGAGACTTCTGGCACCAGCTTGGTGATGAGGGATGCTGATGAGACCGAGGTTAACTGTAACTCTACTTTCACCAGGAGCATCAAGTCTGAAACCCTACAAAGCTTGCAATCGATACATGAACAGGAATGGACCTCCGTCGGCCGTCCGCGGCGGCGAATCCGGTTAGAGTTGTCCGAGGAGGAAAACATGGACTCCGAGGTAAAAGAGGAATTGATGGCATTACTGGAAGCTAAGCAAGCAGGGGTCGCGTACATAATGGGCCATTCTTATGTGAAAGCCAGGAAGACATCACCTTTCTTGAAGAAGGTTGCCATTGATGTTGCCTATTCTTTCCTCCGTAAGAATTGCAGGGGGCCTGCGGTGGCTTTGAACATCCCTCACATAAGCCTCATCGAAGTGGGCATGATCTACTATGTATAGTAACTTCTCCATTCTCATGCATAACAGGTATGTTCTCAACGTAAAATTAAGTGTTGTTTTCATGCAATCTGTTACGTATCAAACGTTGATTACATATTTTTGGGTTGAATTGGTATCCATGTGAAACTAAATACTGATCTTTTGTCAATATGTTAAGTATCAATTTTTGAAGTCCTAACTATTTGAGGTTGATTACCGTCACCGAGATCTATAAAAAAAAATTATATGTTTAATTAAAATAAAAAATATTTAAATATTTATTTATAAATTTTATTATTATTTTTAGATTTTCCTTTATCTTTTCTTAAATCATTAATAATCATTCATCATTTTTAACTATCTTATTTGTAAATCTCTTAAGCACATATCTAAACCATCTTAAATGATTCTATCTCATTTTATCTCTCAAATGATACTAAATTATTCACGAATAAAAATATATACTTCTCTGTATGAGACGTTTATGATCTGTTTGAGAAGACAAATGAGAAGAGGCTGCTATCAACAATCAAAAGAGATGAATAGAGACAGATGGTAAATGCGAGTCAAATAAATTTGCATTAAGTGGTGACAGCTTCTGCAGCACCACCACTCTTCACTGATCACCCTCTACTCTAGCTTTATTTATGTATAATGGGTCCCTCAAATTTGTTCTCGAGATGCAGCTCGAGACTACGACGATAGTTTCCATGAACACGACAAAACTAGTGACATCACTCAGTCCTTTAACAATAGTTGTTACTACTATGCACAAGCTGAGAGGAGTTTGATTGAGGCCTGACAGACTTCGCTTATGTTGATAACTATCGGACATACTCTTGCACCTCTAAATCCTCCATCCTCAATTGCATTACAGGAACTCAATAATGCAGTAATAAATAGAAGTGAGAAGATAATACCTTTTCGGTGATTGCTGCAGAATCTCTTTCCATGCAGTATCTGTTTCGATTGGCAAATCAAGTACTTGAGACATGGATGAGTTATACAGAAAGCTCGGTTAAGGCCATACAATCATCAAGTATACAACAAAACCAGGTCTCTTACAATCCTAGTTTGTAGAGAGAAAAAAAAAAATGCTGTTGCTATTTGGGAGTAGTAGTAGTAGGGCAGCCATTGAATTCTAGTGGTCGCTATTACCTACAATTTAGATTCATTTATATCATCTAAAAGTTCCTACCTAACTGAAGAGCATGGTGGAAGAGATCTATTGTCCGGAAGCAGCTTTTGACAGTTGAGGCAGGCCATCAATCATGCTCAACTGTCTCCTGAGCTTTCCTATGTGGCCCTGTACCTGCAACGGTGATAATATACTCGCATAAGTGATGATTCCAAGGAAGCGAAACCAATTAGCCTATCCTAATTACCTGGATTTGACTCAATCAGACATCAACCAAATGACTTCCTTTTTGTTCTTTTCAACCAAATGATTCGCAATGGATCTTTAAGACATATTCACTCAGTATTGATCTAAAAATAACAAAAAAATGTACTGTATCGATTATTACTGACCCGTACCGACACACGGCACGAGAGCATATCAGTATCATACTAATCCATCTGAACACTGGTACAATTACCAGATCCAAATTTTAATCCTTGCTTCAGAAAAGTATGTACTTTCTAATCATGAGGCATTTATACTCTTGAAAATCATAAATAAGATCATGTTTTAATAACAAGTACATAAGCCCTTCTTCAAAATGCCTGCCTTCATGAAAAACTATTTTAAGCTAACACGGACATTCAATTTCAAAATAATGGATGGAAGAGTGAACTATGCAAAGATGAATAATGAGGGGCTTTATTCTCACATATTGACGAGCAGCTGCAAGTTTCAATAGCTCGTCTGCCTCTGAGAAGTTCATAAACCACTGATTTAGTGGATGGTCCTTGGTATCACCTCTTTTCTTCTCATTGACATGATTAACAGGACCTACAGAGAAAAAGTGGTAACTTTGAAACCATAAATAGCATGACAAAGAAGGCCAAAGAACAGAATGATTCTGGACCCGGAGGTGGCAAGTTTAAGCCAGAAGGTAGCCTTGGAACAATTGCAGCAGGATGATTCTGGACCCGTGCAAACAACGCTTCTGTAGGCTCAGAGAAAACAATTTCATCATATATCTCCACAACGACGGGTTTTTTGGTTGACTGGGGTCCATTTTCATCCTCAGGAAACAATTTTAGCTGGTGATATCTGTGAACAATTATTACATGTCATTTACTTAGCAGGCTAGACATAAAAATAAATGTTTCTGCAAGGACTTACAGGTCCAGTTGTTTGTCGCATACATCACTGTGGAAGAAGAGTCTAATAGCTATTTCAAATTCACCCCATCCAGACTCTGAAAGTTCAAAAGGTGCTGATTCTACAACCCTAGTTGGATTGTTGAAACTAGGGTGCAGTTGAAATACAGCACGCTTAACTATGACACCCAAATCCTCATTTGTTGCCCCACGAACATAAACAGTCCATTTGTGTGAATTGTACCTACAAGATCCAATAGAGTTAACTTTAGATGTTATGAAACTCAGATGCAACATGGCATATTTATCATGTATAATGATGACTTTCCTAGAAGACAAGCTGCAGCAGAAGCAACAGCTAAAAGAAAAGAAATTATTATAAGTACGAAAAAGACTTACTCGCTTGCCTTTTTACCAAGCCAAAATGCTATAGTTCCATAGACAATTGGAAAGCTAATTTCCACATCTTTTAGCCTTCTGGTCTGAGCTTGCAGAAAAGCACAACCAAGATAATCAAGTCAATATTAAAAAACTGCATACTCAAGTCATCACAGCAGATAAGAGTACAGCGAAGTTACATGATTAGTGTTGTATGGTTGTAGAGACCGGAAAAGTTCTTAATTTGTCATTCAGGTTTCTTGGGTCAACTTTTTTTCTGTGTAAGATAAATCTAATCATCTACCTCCATTTTCTAAAGCATAATTGGTCCAAATTTCACTTCATTTAGCATATTAACCAGTTCATGCCTTGAAATAATTCAGCAGTCTCATCACTGGCTATTAAAATAACTGAGAACATTGAGAAAATGCATATTGATAAAGCAGAAAAATGGCTTCTAAGAAAAGATAAACAAGGGATGAATATATCTTTTTGTTTAAATCGATAAGAATGACAAAGCCACCCTCAAATCTCAATCATAAAATTCATGGACCAGAGCTGCAGAGGTTGTTTTCATGTATGATAAGTCGATAACATGCCTATAATCACAAAGATGTAAAGACCATTATGTAAGGTTCCAATGAAGGGGGATCCTCATGGTCTTGATAGTACCCTCCCAGTTATATTTATGTTTTTCTTTTCATTTTAATGACATTTAAGCTATTTTCTTTGTCACCTTGATCCTGCCAATCTGATCGAATCAATCCTGATGATCTCGATTGTATCATCCTAAGACTAATCTGATACTAATACTGATCTTGCAAACTATATGGATAAGGCTAATAGAAACATGAAGTGTGAAAAATCAAGAAGGCCTAATTCAACATTTGTACTGGTGAATTATTGATTAAGATAATAGTAATATTTACATTGATATATAATCTTAAAATTGAATTTTAATTATGATTTTGGACATTACCAATCCTACATATAGAAATCATTACAAGGCCCCACACCATGATTTGGATTATTGTTATTCTCTCTTTGGATTGAGAAAGTATCTTAGTTTATAGTAATCCTAATCGATAGCTATCTGAGGGTACTATTCCTCCTTGAACAAAGGTAGTACTTGTTAGATGTGTAATTTTAACAAATCTAGGTTTCTGGTCCATACAAAAGGACACATTCATGATTATTCACTGTCTACTTGATATTTATATCTCACTACTACTACAACTCACAAAAACCATCATGAAGAATCATGATTTACACCAAGGTTCTCAATTTCGATGTGTACCGTCCAGTACGGACAGTATATATTGGTCTGAGAGGATATCAATACGCGGACCACCCTCTACCGAGCGGTACCAATGTTTTGACCCTGTATTGAGTGATATGGGATCTGTACCGAGCGGTACAGGTCAAAATATGACTGTTACTGATACCTCAGATTTCGATCTTTACCGAGGTGTACCAGTTGGTATGCAACCCAGAATTCGATCGAGGCGTACCAGTCGATACGGCCCGGGACTTTTAGACCATTACCTCCAAATATTTTTGGAGGTTTTTTAGTTCTTTTCGGGTGTACTGTTGGTATACCTCGGTACATACCTACCGAACAGGGCTCTGTAAACCGGTATGGACCGAAATTGATAACCTTGATTTTTACACTATGCCAAGACACACACAGATCTCACCATGATGACGCACTCATGAACACAGACGAGAAGAACAAGGAGTGCAAATAAAGATACTAAACAACTCCTTTAAACGATAGAGATCAAGGAGCGTCAACGAAGATCCTTCCATAACCATTCAAACACATCCAGGCAAGATAGGAAGAAAGATCACAAAAAGAAAACAACTCTATAGACCCAAGATCAACGGATTAGCACGACATTGAGACATTCAATCATAATCGGAAGGGAAATGAAGACAACTTGGAATGAAGCAGACCATTTTTTGTTTTCCCTCGATCTTCCGCGGATTTCAGCCTTTCTCCTCCGTGAAGCGTCAGAGAGACCCTCTGATTCACGACGAAGGAGCGAAGGGTCAGAAGGAAACCCTCGCGAACGGACCACCGTCTTTGTAGGGAGAAAGGCGACGGAAGGGAGAGATCGGGAAGAGGGTTGGGCGAAGAGAGTTGACAATAACGATCGACGGGTCGAGGGCTTTGAGGAATTGAACGGGCGGCAATCTCCGTCCGGTGTGGCATCTTATAACTACGTCGATGGTTCGGTTCGGTTCGGTTCGTTTGGGTACGCGTGGGTTGAGAGACGGTCTATTAGAGGTGGTTCCGAACCGTAGCGAGAAATGGATACATGAACAAGCGTTAGCATAGTATTCTCCATTAATTGTACACTTAAACGCTGATAATGTGTTTTTGCATTATTTTTAGCATGCATAACAACTTAATTGCACTCGAAGATTTGATCATGTGAATTATTTATTAGCTAACTTGCTTGATCAAGACTCGTTTGTCAGTTTTGGGATCTGATTTTTTAGATTATTTTTTGTAAAAAATTAATTCTTTTGTCCTTGCGATAATAATAAAATGAAGTGATTTTATTTTTTCTTAAAAAAAATCAAATGCAAGCATTTGGTTGCATGCAATTAAATTACTTGTATGTATATATATATATATATATTCTTTTTGGGAAAAAAAAATATATCTCCTTAATTCATAATCATACTCCACTATTATAAGTTTAAGAGTAATTCATAATCTTTAGAGCTAATTACATATTATCCCCTATAGTTAGATCTCCTTAATATCTCAATCTTAGATTTAAAAAATTTATATTAGAATTTCTATAATTATGAAAGTAAAATATCTAATTTCATTTCCTCGATACCATTCATTTCCCCTAACATTATTGATTTTATCGACGAAAGTATAAAAAAGATGAGCTAAAAAATAATTTCAGTGTTCCAATTATGTTTTCAATGGTGGTGGATGATGGCGTCACTAGGGGCTATGATAACTATGTCAGTGCCAATGTAGATACAGAGCGGTCAAAGGACGGTGGTCTACTATGAGCTGAATATGGCCTTTGTTAGGCTTGCAACGCATCCCTCCATGGCACCAACTTCCTCATGGCTCGTCACGTCCGCCATGTCACTTGTGCCACTTGCCACTTCCTCGATATTGGCTGCTACATCTCTAACACAAGTCCGCAATAGGTTCACCCCCTATGCGTTTCTTGTGATCCTGATCTTGTTGCCTCACCTTCGCACTCCATAGTCTTCTCGTCCTCTAGCTCTTGCCTCTCCACTTCTGAGTCCACGATGGCGTGAAATAGTTGAGGAGAGAGTAAAGGCCATCCTATTAGGCTAGAATCGAAGGATGGGGTTGTAGAGCGAATGAGGTGCATAGAAGCGGCGACCTGCGTGGTTGGCCTACACTAAGAAACAACTGCACCTCTACCACTACGAGTGTCCCTCGCAACCGCTTTGTGGTTCGCCATTAAGCTTCGGGAGCATGAAAGATAGTAGAAAGGGATAGTCGGGCAACGCTCCGCCAATTGGAGGTGTGCTCTGGAGTGCTTGTGAGGCTAATTGTCATTGTCGTGTCGTGGATCGCTCAGGTCGCCAAGTGCAAATTCGTAGTGGCAAGGTTGTCGCTTCCACGCATAGTTATCCACTCCACAACCCCATCCTCCGGCTCTAACCTAGTAGGATGGCCTCCACTCTCTCCTTAACCACCATGCGCCATTGTTTCATGATCGTTCACCAAGGATCTCTGGGCTTCATTGCTTAAGGTGACGTCGTAGACTCGAAGGTGGAGAGGCAAGAGCTAGAGGACGAAGAGGCCATAGAGTGCAAAGGAGAGGCAGCAGGATCCGGATCGCAGGAAGCATAGAAGGGATGAACTCGTTGTAGGCTTGCACCGGAGACGTAACAGTTATCATCAAGGGAGTGGTAAGCACATAGGTGACCTGGCAAACGTGACGAGCCACAAAGAAGTTGGCATTGTGGATGGACATGTCGCAGGCCCAACAAAAGAAGACCACATTGGACTCATAGTAGACCGTCGCCCTTTCGCCACTCTACATCAGCATCAACGTCTCTTTGCATCTACGTCGACATCGACGTAATTATTGTGGCCCCCCAATGACATCATCGTCCACTATCACCAAAAACATAATTGAAATGTTGAAATTATATTTTTTCTCATCGTTTTTGTGCTTCCGTCGATCAAACCGACGGCATTATAATAAATGAAGCTAGATGTTTCATTTTTATAACTATAGGAATTGTAATGTAATTTTTGAACCGACGATATTATAATAAATGAAGCTAGATGTTTCATTTTTATAATTATAGAAATTCTAATGTAATTTTTAAAGTTTAAAAATAAAAATACTAAAAAGATCGATAATTAACCTTAATCTTTTAACTAGTTGTCCAAATGTCATCCCATAATCCATGACACAATTTTGGCACGCTTGATATCAAATCAATATTAAATAATAAGCACTCTCGATGTTCTATCTAGTCTTTTATATTGTGGGTACAAATCTGAGTTAAAATTGCGGTTTTTCTCTGCTCTTAGAAAAGCAGAAATGGCCAGCCAATCTTGAAGCCGTTCATAAAAGAAAAACAACTTGCAGCAACACAGGAATATGTACACATGAGCCCGCCAGTGCAGAATCTCGAAAGAATTAATCCTCGCAAACTAACAGGTTATTTCATATGACATGGGTCCTGATCACTCGTATCACAAGGACCATTCTTACTTTGCTGTCAAGGCTCCACTCCGAAGATGTGATGCTGCATATTCGGCAAAATAACTCCTACAGATACAATATCTGATGATCATGCCTTATCACCTATTATGCTTTGACATTATTGCCAAAAAAGAACAACATATTTCGCTACATATTTTACATCAAATTTCTTTTCAGATAAAACAATGGTGAGGAACAACCCCATCCTGTTCTTGCCACAAAAAGAAAAAGGCTATAGAAGGCACAGTAATATACACCTATGCTACAACCGTTACAACATTAAATTAAAGGCTAGAACCATTCGGCCGTGCAAACGGGATACAGTCCTGCTTCTGCTGTAACTATGGAATTGGCTTGCAATTCCTTCTGAACTTTTCGCCTCTCATAAAAGACTGAACATGCAAGAGAATTGCACTGCACTCCACTTCCTGGGTAGTAATCACCACCACCACAATGCCTGCATATCTACAAAAGCAAAGAATGGCAATTAGTTCGAACAGAATAACGCAAAAATCTGCTAATGAATATTAGTAACATTTACAGTCAATTATCACATGATACACAACTGAAAATTACATAAAACAATATATCAAAAAGGTCCCAGTATCGTAAAATGAATACATGAACAATAATAATGAGGATTTTTGCACATCTCTGTGGTTTGATAGCTACAGCCAGTAGTCTTATTTTACCAAGCCAGATGCACAATTCATTCATCCACTCAAGCGAATTGTGATTTTGAAATAAAAGATTCAAAGGCAACAAAAGTTTAGAGGAAACTTACAGCAACTAAATGTTGAATGTCTCTTTCCAATCTTGAAGTTTTACTGACTAGAGCTGTTGCAACAAATGGTTTCTTTTCGGAGCATACATCACATAGAAATTTTGATCTCTGGACCAAGTCACCACAAAGGATACAATGTTTTGAGGAGTAAAAGGTATCTATTCTACTTCTTTTCACCTGTGCTTTCCTAGATGTTCCTGGTCCATTGTAATCAAAATCATGTGAAGACCCAAATTGAGAGGCATAAAAGCGAGCCAAAATTGGTCTGACAGGACGAGGCACTTCCAAAAACCACTGGTTCAGGTCAGCACGAAGAAGTCCAAGTACTCGCTGCAGTGCAGGAATGATCTGTTTCTTGATATAATAATGATCATTCAACCTATATGGAGAATTGACTTCAAGAAGATCATGTGGATCAACAACCATGTCCATAAGACGAGCTCCAGGTTCTCCATAAACTACAACATATGGCACACGCTCTCCATAGCGTGGCTCTGCTCGGGGATCTGCATTCATTGCTTTTATAGCAACGATTGCTGCTGGTGGAAGGGAAGACATTCGAGTACTGTAGCTACCCAGGTGTACCTCCTTAGCAAAAACAAAGTCCTGGAGAGACACCCTTCCAGATAATATTCGGGTCCATTGACGCTGCAGATAGGATTTTACCTTACACAATAAATGGCTTTTAAAATTAGATATGGTACCAAATTTGGAGGCATTAGATCCATGCATAGAGTTAAAGAACCATAAAAAGTTAAATTAGAAATCTTACTCTTGATATATCTCGATGCTCAAAAATCAATCTTATAGACTTCTCCAGTGTCTTTGCAACAGCTGGGCATGTGTCTCTCCGCACGGTTTCTATACCTTTTGCATCAAATTTTGGTATTGCCTGATCAGGACTTTCATAGCTATAACCAACATACCGCTTCTTGGTGAGAAGAAAACACGGCTGATAAACCTTTTCCAATTTCAAAGTCACTGGATCTGGGTTCATTGAAGTTACTGCAGATGCAATTTCATTTCCTATTCTAAATGCTGCTTCCAAATTGCGCCCTTTTAGGAGAACAAACATGCTAGATAGAAGAAATGATTGGAAAAAAGTTAGAATTACAGAAGTTGGGCTAGAGTGGGAGAGAAAAGCGATGACTTTGCATATACCTATCCGTATCACCATAGACAACTCTGGCTTTCCACCTAGGGTGCTCATTTACAAATGAGATAGCTGCTTCAAGTGTTCTACGACCACACTGTACAATGCTATCAGCTAGCTCTGCACAAGGCATACGACCACTAAATCCAGCAGCTGTGTAGCCATAAGTAACATTTGCTATCAGCTTTAGAGCAAGTTGCCTTGCATTATAAATCTGCGGATAAGACACAGCTAAAATTATTTTAAGAACTAGACGACTAAAATAACTTGATCATAATATGTGATTTGGCATTAGACATTACACAAAATGAAGTTCTCAAACTGATCAAATCTGGAAAAACATCAGTTGAGGAAAGAAATGGTGATTTTAACATGAAAATCCTGTAGTCTTGCAGAATACCAAACTAAAGCAACAAAAGATTTGGATGAGGTGCAGTACTTGAACAAATGCTTGAACTTAGAATAGTGCATTAGGAATCTACAGTGCTCATCCATTCATCTAAAATCTATAGTGTCCATGCACTTTTCCTCCTCCCTACCCCAGTTGCAGCAGCTTCCTGACTGGCCACGTGGAAACAGACAGTCATCTGAACACCCTCTCTCTATTCCCATCCTCCGAATACAACAAACTACTATTTGTCCTTTCCTTCGGAAGCAACAACTTTTCTTTGCAATCACCAACCAAGATTACCATTAAAAGAACCATCAGGATTGAAGAATTATCTTCATCTACTTATATTACTTTACTGCCGAGTCTCCATCCTCTCCCCCCTCCCCCTCCCCCTCCCCAAGAGGAAAAAGAAAAAAATAAAAAAGACCATCATCCCTTCCCTTGTTTATATGCAGTTCACTAGTGGCAGACATTTGTCAGATACTTGGGCTTTGGTCAGGCCAATTGAGCATATTTTAATCACAACCACTTTGTTCAAGGATCGACTTTTAGATAGAGGAAGCATGATGGTGCACAAGTGAGAGAAGAAAGGAATTTGACCAAAAGACGAGCTCAACGGGTGGAACCCACACATTGATAAAGAAAATAGACTTAATCACTTTACAACATTAAACCAAAAGAAAATGAACTTTAGTATCTGCGGAATTGATTGAGTCAGGTCTAAATCAACCAATACTGGTTTTGACAGCTTCTTAGACCAGTACAATACCTGTATATTAGATGGCATGTCTTGCATCATATGTTACCACCAGAAAAAATTAATAAAAAATGAATATCACTCATACTGAGTCATATGGTCTTGTACTAGTTCTTGGTCAGACAAATAAATACCAGTTTATGTGTATCAGTTTGTCAATTCGACTGGTAATCAAACCTTTGAGTTAAATAAATTTACTAAGCATTGTCAAATGGCAAACTCTATAAATTGGAGAGTGGAAGTGTCAGATAACCACTCCATGGCGTAGACACCAATGGGGAACATAGCATATAGTTCTCACTTCTCATCACATTGTTCCGATCTTAATCATTCTCAATCCCTAACCATCAGCCAGACTTGGCAAGGAGTAACTATGGCACTCAAGAAACTATTTTAGAGGGCCTATATTACAGTACCTGAGAAAGTAAGGTTGTAGCATACATACTAAGCAGATGCATCTATTCGTTGGTATAATATAGTATCTCATTAAGGCATTAACAATCCACATGATTCTGAACTGAATATAACACAATTGATTTATCAGATATATATGGACTTGAAGAAATGTTACCCTTCTTCATCTATTTATGTCATGAATGCTCAAGCACATCATGCATCTACAATGAAATTGTTGTGTATATCACTATCACAAGAGCTTTTTAGTTTGTGGAGCATAGTGGTTATGGATTTTAATATAACAGGTTTTATCCCCAGAGTTATACCATCTGCAGGTGGATTATATCAGCATTCAACTATTGGTGTAACTATAGTTAATTCATGCATCACTCCTGTATTCAACCTTCTGCAGCTAAAGTGAACAATTATAGATGATCAGGAAAGGTATTAAATTTAGTTTACTAAAGTTCAACGACTAAATCTTAAGCCTATAACTAACAGTAACTAGGTTGAAAAAATAGCCAACAGCAATGCCAAAATTAATGGTCTATCTCACCATTGTTCAAAGTGCAAACTAACACAAAAGGTAATAAATGATTAAATGGTACGTTGAATGATATCATAACATATTCCAATGGATAATAAAGAAGATTTCTATAGACAATCAATATTCCCTCTCAGGGTACCAACGGCCACATTCACTAATCTTTAAGTACTAAAGCGCCAATCATAAACTAAAATCTTGGTCTAGAATTGATATTGGCCAACAACTGAAAGTATGATAACAATTTGGGGTGGAACCATCACTTGGTACAGGCAGGACCACCCAAATTAAAGAGAAAGACAGATAGAAGAGGAGAGGAGATGGAGTGGGAGGAGGAAGAGGAGTTGATGGAATAATTGGCGGTGTACCAATTGGACGTGATGCTGGCAGCGACACAATGACAAGGCGGTGGCGGCAGCAACACGGTGGGGAGAAGCAAGCGGCAACAACATGACTGAAAGAGAGCGAGAGAGAGAGAGAGAGAGAGAGAGAGAGAGAAGAATAAGAAGAGTGAGAAAAGGACAGTTATGACAGTTGACACGAATAAAAAAGGTACTGGTTTCGAATAGTACAATTGGACGCCGTTCTGCTTACTGCCTGGTAAGCTCAGATGATAAACTTACCAGGCTATATAGCCCACAATGTACTTAAACCATATGAAATCGCCTGGTCTACGTCCTGGTTGGCTGCCAAACTGGTAAATGCATATAGTGTTTTGATTCCATATGTCCAATTTAAGGCTACTGCTCCAGATTAAAGAAATTGTAGTCCACTAATGGCTCAAGCATTGCAACTATAGTATTCCAAGTTTTGAAGCAGATTATATAGCTGTTTACAATTTTGTAGTACCTGAAGCACATGGAAGGCAAACTCTAATGGCATAGCTTTACTACATCAGGTTATTATTAATATACAGGAAATTCCCAAATTCAATTAATAACCTGTTCTCTCACTTTATGAGTTTGAGATGTTGTCTGTATGTGAATCAGCAAAGAAAAGAAATAGTAGATGCCACCAAGAACTGGTATTTAGAAGAATGACAATACCCTTTCCAGAACCTGCTGCGAAGGCTTTAATTTTTTCATTGCTTGCTTTACCATTATTCTAGTAGATAAAATTTCTTCTAGGAGATGGGGAAGCACACCTTTACGAATCTGAATCGATCAGAGAAACCACAATAATCAAACTTATCAGTCAATTACCTGTTAAAGCAACAAACAGGCTGGAGTTCTAAACAGCAATCAAGAAGCAATAAGCAGTTTAAAAAGTATAAAGCCATGTATAACAGAATATTCACATGTTAGACATGCTGTTTCCAATTCTTATGGAAAAGTCTAAATCCAGCATGTTAAAATTAAGAAATATTTTTATGCTATGCTTACAAGAACAACAAACAACATTTCAACGGACAAAATAAATTGACAAATTAACTCACATATGTTGTTATCGTTGTTGCTATTCTTACAAGAACTAAAAATTCAATTGACAAATTACCCCATAGATGCATGTTTACTATTTGCTATTTAATAGCTGTTGGTGCAATTACAAATTATCAGAAGGAGATCTAAACAACTGCAGAAGGAAACTCAAACAATGTCAAGCCCTACAAACATCAACTTTGAGTTAACCACATCCATAAACCTCTAAGACAATAATGTTATCAGTCATGACTAAGGGCCCTAGAGTGACGTCTCAGTTTTAGGTTGGCTCAACACTTATCACCTTGCATCTGATTTTATGCCACCTAACACAGTAGGTAAATAACAAGCTAGGTGAAAACTGAGATGCAAACAGCCCCAGATCAGATGATATTTTAATCATGGTTTTAAATTTTGAAACCATACCCCATATCGGTCACTGGTAAAGATCTGGTATGTATTAGCATAACAACACATGATATACTGACATACCGGTCGACATTGAGAAGAGGAGAGGAGTAAAGTAGGAAAGGGATGAAAAGGAAAAGGAGGCAGTGGAGGAGAAGAGGAGTGGAGTAGAAGGAAGAGAAGGAAGAGAAGGAGAAAAAAAAGAGGATGAGGAAGAGATGTATCCGGTACGAGAGTGGCAGTGAGCAGCATTTGTGAAAACGAATGAGGTATTAATAAAAAGACAAAAGCAACTGTCAAACTTAGTTAAGGCTTAGTAAGGGTTTACTTACCACTCGACTCAGGCCCAGCAAGCCCAATTAATGCAGGTTACCGAGCAATAACTTGGATGCCGGACTAGATTGGGTGAAATTTTAAACCATGATTCTAATAAATGACAAAAACAGGCTTTACAAAATCTTGAACAAGTCAAGACTTATGTAATCTCAACCTTTTTTTCTTTCAACCTGTTTGATTCAAACAAACTTGAGACCGAAGCCCTTTTTTCCCTTTAACCAATTTTGAATTTCCAAAGGAGAGAAAAATTGGAATCCTCATAATCCAGTGTTTGTGTGGCAGCTTTCCCTAGTACCCTGGCACTAAAGGTGATGAGAAAAAATGAAAACAGGGACGATGTTCTTGATTGGTGGCAAGTTAATCTAGAGGAATGTCCTCCCAGCATAAATAAACCGTTATTGTGGTCGAAGCATGGACCTGATTGGGTGCCGCTATCAAGAAAGGAAGTCTTTCTCTTGGCAACACTCTTGAGGTTATTTAAAATAGTCCAGACACATACATTTCAGGTTCTAATTGGCATTTGATGGCAAAAATATACCTTGACTTTGTTGATCACATCCTCCAGTTTACAAACCGTTTCACTTTAGTCGTAATAAGATCCTAATAAGGTATTGGTTGTAATAAAATAACCACATTCATTTGTCATGCAACCCAATTATGCAAAGAATAAGAATTCTCTCTGAAAACAGATAGTTGATAGTAAATAATGTTTTACTTTCCCCGTAAATTTGAAAGGGGACCAACTCCTCCTTCTGGGATTCATCAATGGACTTTTGCGACATATAGTGTCTGTGATGTTTACAGTTTTGTTTCCCTCCATAAATTGCCCAATATAAATGGTTATAGCATTCATTACAAAGTATAAATGCATTTATTTCATTGTTTACAAAGTTTAGGATTATTAAGATCCTAATAAGGTAATTAAACATTCTACTGAGATTATTTGCTTTTAATATTCTTATCAAGAGGGCCCATTAGCTACAGACTTGCCGATGAAGTAGATGGGTAATATAAAGTGAACCTTTAACGAACCTAAATGCCAACTTAAATGTAGGAAGGCTCTAGCTTCGGGACAGATACCAAAATCTGACCCAATATCAACCAAAGATAAAAGCTATGTCCCGGAATTGTATGATTGTTCCATAAAATATACTTCACTTCATCCTTTTCTGGACACTTTATCCATTATGCGGCTTCCATGTATTGCATGATTAGCCTTTACATTTTTTGTTTGGGATATTTGAATCATTAAGTTATTATTTCAGTATTAAGTTAAAATGAAATTTGTACCTTTTGTAACAAATCATTTCTCTAATATTCTCACCCACATATGGATGATCACTTTGAGCAGGTAACAGCTTGCATAAACCCTGTCAGGACAATTATCAACATTGATCAAATTTGCAAGGTTTAATGCAAAACTCACTTTTGCTTAGATCACAATCAAGGATTCTTGTCTTTCTTCCTCATTCTTTGAATGAGGGATCAATGAAGTCTTATTTTGTGAAACATATCAACTTCAAACTCAATGACAGGTTTTCCCTCTAACTGACTTAAGAAGAAATGTCTGCCAGTTCATACTTGTAGGACATTCTAAATAACAGGAAAGTTCCATTTGATTTATCCACCAGTAAAATTTCTAGACAATGTAATTACCACTTTCACATCCAAGGGGAAAGAATTAGACTACATAAAAAACAGTAAAAGCTCACCTTTGAAGGGACATACATGACTCCATTTGGAGTTAGCAGAAGCTGCTCATTCAGATCCTTAAAAAAATGTGGGTCTGCTGAGTAAGAACTGACTCCGAGTACATTTGACTTTGAAGGAACAACTTTACCCAAGCAAGTAGAAAAGCAGAGATTATATGCTATTATCATGGAGGGATAAAGAGACTGGAAATCCAGTACAACAATAGGGTCGTCATAGAAATTAGATTCTGGCTCCATTACAAGGGGTAAACACTCCATTGCAGGTTGTAAGGCCACCTGCATTAAATGATCTGGCTTCAACACATCATTCATATAACATTATTTTAAACATATGATAGATTGATTAGGAGAAAAGCTGAAGCACCCACTATGTATAGAAAACACGAGCAGATGTGCATCATGTGTGAAAATATTGCCTATGTGGCCACAAACGTATAAACAATCAAGTCCCAGCATAAAGCTATGCAGCCTCATCATATGGTACATTTTATATGTATGATGAAATCTGTGTGCATGCATGGCCCACATAACCATGACAATGTGATATCACACGTGAATAATATTTCCTCATTAGTATTTTTTAAACCAATACTATTGTATTCTTAGTAGAATTTATGGTCATTCATTTATAGAACTCAAATAAGAATAAATGCCATCCATTACGTATTTGATAATTTGAACTTTATTATTTTTTCAAGTGTTTAACTTGAGCTACATATACAGCATGTGCTCCACATACTGCAAATGCCTGACCTGATATTTCGACGAGTTGTATATCATGGATGCTCCTCAAGACACTTGATGTGCATTGAATCTAAATCAGAAGAGAATCGAAGAATATACGGAATGCTGATGGGTTTCTTTGCTTATGTACCCTCCCAATATAATCAGGTCATACATCGACTTTGTGTCACATTCACCAATTTGTACAACCTTGTGCAACTAATATCAGTATCTACCAGAAAAATGATTTCTTATTCACTAAGGGCATTGCTTCCCACAAGGTATCAGCTGCTCTAAACACCTACTGCATTTAAAACTTACAAAAGCCAAAATTATCAGTTCAGGATGACAATT
Organism: Musa itinerans; assembly: GCA_001649415.1. Lineage (NCBI taxonomy): Eukaryota > Viridiplantae > Streptophyta > Magnoliopsida > Zingiberales > Musaceae > Musa > Musa itinerans. The sequence goes on from LVTN01000355.1 coordinate 155,008, forward strand.
TAAACATTATATTCTTGGCATGCCCATCCCAGTGACTAACTAAAAACAAGCCTCTTTGCACATTCTAATTAGCTTAAGTAGTATACACAACTTATGGATGAAAGAATCCAAAAACATGGGCATCATAATTTTTGTTGGTTGCCAAAGAAATGTTTAAGAGACCAAAAAGTCAGTTTTACATTTTGAAACTCAAGTTCCATAGTGACTTTAGAAATGCACATACCCTATAATCAACCAAGTTTACTTATCTCTAGCTATTCCGTTCAAAATTGTCGCTGTTGGCTACTCACAATCCGGTGTAACCCCCTGAAAAACCTAAGACGAATGATTAAAATAATAAAAAAATGTAGTTCATTCCTTGATTTGAAACTTCCATGTTTACTTTTAAGTATATTTTTGTTGTTATAAACCAATTTTTAGACTCACTTTTGAAATGTTTCAATTTAATTACACTTTATGAAACTGCTATCCCAGGCTCCTTAGACTCTATTGAGGTAATTTTCTTAGTCTATAGAAGGAAAATTAGTTAATTAAGGATTTAACTTTGATCACTGGTGCGGTATTTGTCACCGTTCATCATCATTTAGTTCATTGTAGATGAGGAACTGTCACCAAAGAATCCTTTCTAGAGCAAAACCTTTTCTTTTCTTTTTCATAAAATTATCCTCATCAAATAGGAGAAATGGCAATCAAGTATAGCAATTAATTAAGAAAGTGTACCAAATCAATAGAAAACATCAACTGGAAGAGCACTATGGTAAATAAATAGAGTTTATAGGATTGGTCAACAGACCTGCTGATTTCCAGGAGAAATTGCAAGATAATTTTGTGTATGTGCCAACCTTAGAAGCATAGATTCAACTCGGAATTGTGATCCTCGAGAAAGGACTGAAAAAAAATCAATCCCAAAGACACGAGCAAGCTCAGAAGTTCGATTTATCTGTGACAGAAGAAAGACACATTTAATGCCCATATAGAACTCTACTATTAGATAACATAGACTTTCTTTTTGCACTAAAATTGACTTTAACTAAAATTCAGCAATACATTGTGCATTCATTCTATTGCTAACCGACAAAATGTTAAAGGTTCAAAACAAGATAAGCATACTATTTTTCTCTAATAAAAGAAGTGAAATCACAAATCAACTCAATCTGAGGGGACTTATTGCTAACATTTTGAAGGTAAGCAGAATAGAAGTCAGGCCAAACAAGTGTAGTCGTGACTTAGGGAAAAAAGGAAACTCTGTTGCCATTAACTAGAGATGGATGACAGTTTAGTCAAAAGGCCAATCCCAAAATCACATCAACTATGAATTATACTCAAAATTAAAACGCAAGTCATCTAAAAGGTCAACTATTCAGAAAAAAGGAAATGCATTAAGTATTCATCATTAGAGGGTTTACCTACATGTAGAATGTGACAATTAATATTTCTTGATAAAAAATACATGGAGAGAACTCTCAAATCCATTTCTGAACTAAATCAAGTTGAAGTAACAGCAACGACAATAAGAAGAATCTGTGATGCTCCAACTATTCCGAATCAGATACATGGATTTTCATGCTATTCGTCTATGTACAAGACAAAAATTTTACTACAATCAAGAGCATTTAAGTCTACTTTTAATGAAGTTAAAATAAGTCACTAATGAGAAAATGCTTTTTAAGATGTCAAAAATGTCCTTTTGGTGCAATGTGGAAATTCTGCCAACAATGAGTTACACGAAAAGATCAACAGATTAGAAAATGAACAATGGATCTTCTAAAATTTGTAATGAAGTTACTGCTATCAATAAAAAGGTATTGTCAGCCAATTGCTGTTGACTTTAAAGAAAATATGATGTGTAGAAGAGAATGATTTTTACCATATCCAGCTGATACATTATCTCTAGACTCAGTTTAACTCTCTCAACAAGGTAATTGATACACCGATATCTTGATTGTCCAGGGCCATTTATAAACCAATGGTTCAATACTTTGTAAGGAATTGATGGGATCTTTCTCCTCAGAACTTCTTCAGCAACAGCTTCAATAGAGTATATATTTAGCTTAACCTCAGAACGCATGAGGCGCCATACATTAAGCACAATCCTTCCGCCAACATGTATCCCACTGGAATGAGTACGGCCCCATTCATCTTGAACTACTGCAACCCGAAGACCAGCATTAGCAATTGAAGCTTCAGATATCTCGGTAAACAATTCAGAATTAGCTGGATCCCCGATTCTTTGCTTCAACTCATATGAAGGTGTCCTGGAAATGCTCTTTAGCAAATTTATACCAAGATATCCAGCTCTTTCAGCAATAAACCCCAGAGATCCACCTTGAATCTCCCATCCCATTAGGATATCTGGATCAACCGAAGATATAATCTTTACCAAGTGTTCCAGGAGGTGTTTTTCCTCATTGAATATTAATATATTGTAATCAGTTATTCCATCTTTATTTCTGTAAATAACAGACTGAGTGACATAAGAACAAAGTATCCTGATTCATTGTGTTACTGACAAAAAATGCATCATAAAAAGAGTAGGCAAACCAAGTCTTTGACCTAACACCTCTATACACAGCATAAACTATATGAATCAAGTTATGATCATAATCAAGTTACTCAAAACCTTGTCATTCAAAGTGAGATCTGCTACACAGCAAAATTCCAAATCGAGAAGGGTCTGCTAAAGTATCAAACAGAGTAGTTGGTCAGTCTTCATCCAAATCTAAGCCCTTTTAACATGGTGCTGTCCGCTGAATGCCGTAGAGCAAGAAAAAAGACTTGCTACACGACCTACAAATCAAAGTCGAAAGACAAATACCTTCAATAGTCACAGTTCAAGCTCATGAATGCTCAGTACCTTGCATAACAGGGAGAAGTGCTAAATATCCAAGAATCATTTATCTATTTGGCATCTAATAATTTAATGATACAATGTGGTTAATGATTAATAACAAATAAACAGTTCAAAAGTAAAGATGAACAAGGCAATTCAGTAGTATTATAAAAGAGCCTAGCCTAGAAGCTCTCATTCTAGTCAATCTTTAGTCCAATGCTTAATATCACTTTATTTTATGGTCTAAAATACCAGTCTGACTGATATGTATAAAATAGTATTTCATGGTTCAACCAAGCACCGGCAATAGACCATACAGCTTAATATCATTCAGTATACCACTTATAATTTTTGCCAGTGATATTGGATGGTATAGGTTGGTATACCACTTGTTATCTCAGCATCATAGCAGTCCATTATCAAAGAAAATAATGGATTGATATGTAAAACCTTGCTTCATCTAGCTACATTTAAAAAAAAAACATCTTCAAATTTCTCAAATGTCCTGTTTCTATTTTATGCCCTGTTAGCTGGTCCAAATGTAATAAATATATAAACAGTGATCTCAACTTGTAAATAGTGGTAAAATTAGGATTGATCAGTAATTGCCCAAATGATCAATAAAGTGATGGTCAATAACTGTTTCTTCTTTTATTTCTTCCAAAACTATTTCAAAAAACATCTTTATTTAGCCCAATGCCAAGATGACTTTGCAAGTCAGCGAAATAATAAGCTACATAATATAAGTTGTACAAAAAATAATAATATAAGAATATATGTTCTCATTGATGTGTGAATGTGGTGATGTTTCCTATTATTTTAAGGTTTGTCATGTCATGTGCCCTGTACTGCTTCTGTGCTTGCTGGCCCAAAACCAAAACCATACTTGATGGAACTAGTATCATTGGAATTTGACAACAGTCCAAAACCAAATCCAGACTGGAATTTGAAACCTAGGTATTAACTCATAAAACCTTTTGACTTTGAGCATTGATTTAAAAGAATTTAAGCATTAATTCAAGGAATTTTTAAAAAGAAACAATAACGCTAAATTTTTTATGTATTTATTGCATACTTCCATTAAGTATCACAATAAGTCCATCCAGGATACAGAACATGTAGCATTAAATCCACAGAATCTATCAAAATAATGCACTGCAACAAAGGAACAAAAAGTGACAAATGATGGACTATGCTTGCAAGTATGTTTAATTACTGGTAAATAACAAAACAAAGATTAAAATAGTGTAATTATTATTGAGCAATGATACCCCCAATTGCAGAGAAATAGAAGATTAATGAAAGTTCAAACTTGCGACACCACTACGGATATAGAAGGAACTAAACCAAAAATTTACTTACCACTATTGATGACTCTCATAAATTACTGCAGTTAGAAGCCATCAGGAAATAAAGAGAAGAGTTGAACACAAGAAACTTAATAAGAAACTGAAAATTTGAACTAAAATTTACTCAACAGAGAAAATATTGACCCAATGGGAGCACATATATCAACAATCCAACTAAAACCCAACATAAAAATCATGTAAATCGACAATTTTTCTTTTCCAACAGATCAAACCAACTAAAACTCATTATGCTGCAAAAAACTATAAATATAATGCACTCCAAACTCGAGGATTTCATGCAGTTGCAATAACAATGTCAACAAACACAGATTAGATTTTAAAAAATCAATATTATCAAACTCACCAGACAATTTAAACAGAGCAGGAGAAAGTCAGAATGCAATAAAAAAAAAAGAAAAACTAAAGGAATAAACACCTTTGTTGTTCATCATTGACACCACGTATAAGCACATAAACTTCAAATGTCGGTCTTGTATCCTCCTGAACTGCCAGAGATATAATATTGATGCCATCAAACTGAGGATCAGGTCGGAGATCTCCCCTAGATTCTGCCAGAACCTGATAACCAAATGGATAGTGAAGTTACACCAAAGTCACAAGCTGAAAATGCAATGGGTATATTACTTGAGTATTTTAGTAAAGATGGCAGGTTACCCTGTAATAATGAAAGGCACTATTAGCTTTACAAAAAATCACACAGGAATGAACAAGTCCAAGAAGAATAATGAAACAGGACAAAGCAAACAAATGCAAGCAAGCAGTCAAAATAAATTACCAATCCAAAAGAGAACCAACCTCCAGACTAATTACTGTTAATTGTTGTCCACCACCAATACTTGCAGGATCACGAAAACCAATTTGACTAAGAGGAGTAAGATTTGATTTATCATCTGGGCCTGAAATCTGAGAGACATCTTGCCAACTACTACAAGGAACATTTTCCCCCAAGAAAATACTAGATAATTTGGATTCTCCAACAGAAGTGATGGTATGAACAAAACTTCCAACTGGAGGATTTCTTATATTTTCTTGATTTAATGGAGACTTATCAGGCTTCTCAAGTAAAGCAACATTATCTTCTGGTAAGGAACCATGATGGAAAGCTCCTGATATATTACTTGGATAAACTTTAGCTATTTTGTGAGGGCAACAATCAATCTCTCTGCAGGCATCCTCGACACTCTTTTCCAACTTCAAAGAGGTATCTTGTGAAATTGGTAGAAGGTTCCCCGTAGAAGTACCTAAGAATACTAAAGATCATATTAATTGCATCTACAGTATAGTATGAAAACATTCTTGGATAGTGCGCATACCAGTGGCGTAGTTGGAACATCTTTGCTGCTCCACTTGCAAAAGCCATTGATAAACAGAGTCAACAGATGGAGGTGAAGTTTCATGAGTGAGCAAATACAGAACTGAACCATCATTTTGGAAGTGAGTTGGAAGACCAAGTGCAGATTCTTGAAAATTCCCATGACTTCCCATATCATATGACGACAGGTATGATTTCTTAAGCTCAAAATCTCTTCTGAAAAATGGGAGCAAATCATTCATACCCAGCAAATCACCTACACAAAAATGTATATATATATTGAAGGAATAAACAGAATAATTTATAGAGCAAAAATGTACAAGTTATAAAGAGTCACTAGATGAATAATCGCTCCAAAAAAAAAAAAACATACATCAGTCAATTCATTGAGCACAAATAACCACCCAACCACAGAAGGTGCATGTTTATATCTGTAAATGCAGTACTTTCTTACAGAATACAGATACCTACGGGTCTGACTGAGGAGAACTATATGTAACTAGGTTCACCATCTGACTGAGGAGAACCATATGTAACTAGGTTCGCCAATTAAGCCACTCAAATGATAAGTCAGGACAAAGTATTCAAATACGCAACATTCTGTTTCTGCAAGCTATAAATCAATTACTGGAGCGAGGATTGAAATAATACCGAAGTTTCGAGATTCTCTCGGTACAGTATGGTACTGTATACCGAGTGGTATACCGTTCAGTATATATATATATATATATATATATGTAAAAAAATATATTTTTCGGACCGATGACGTCGCCTCTATATATATATATAATCTTTTATTTATATATCTATTTATTTATATATTTTTATATATATAAATAAAAAAATGTGCGACGTTGCCTCACAGATATATATATATATATATATATATATATATATTTATTTATTTATTTATTTATAAATAAAAAAATAACCACCCGATAGGGGGTGGTCCACGTACCGGTATGCTATCGAACCGGTACGTATCACCCGTACCGAGTGGTATCATTCGAAATTGAATACCTTGTATTAGAGTACAAAACCATCTCTTGCGCATATTTGGGTATTCCAAATCCAAGTAGTTTATTGGAATAAGTCTAAGAAGTCAAAAAACCCTCATTGTGAACCATGTGATGTATTTTCCACAGTATGTCAGACATGTATCAATCAGTCTAAATTGGAGCAAGCAGGAACTCAGAATATGTTCAGTCATACAGATTCCACGCTACCAATTCCACATCAGCAAAGAGTAAAATATAAGATAAGAAGCAAGAAAGACACAAGGCAACCTGTGGGTTTTATATCCAAACTAACGGAGAAGATAGATGACATATAATTGCTATTTATTCAATTGCAGAAACATCTGGCTATACAATATGATAAAGTGAGACTAAAAAAGAGAAATAGATGGAAAACATGTGAATGATAGGAAGAAAACAGGTAACCAGCTATGGCAGGGCAGAAAAAGTTATTTATTACTTCAAAAACTCAACATACTAACATCAAATCAGTCCCTTATGGAAGACAAGTAACCATTTTAAATAAACAGAACCATCCTTCTTATGATTCAGAATAGGATTTTACATGATCCCGGAATTAGATACTAAAATTCAATCAGGCACTAAAATAACAAGATTTAGTTCTTTTAACACTAAGATTGAAACACAAAGTTATACAAGAACCCAACATTAAAAAAATAAAGAAATCATTTAGATGGTAGAAAGATTCTCGGACAAGCATGGAAGCCTTATGGTCCAATGAAGGAAGCCAACTTGATGCTTCCCTCCCCATTGTTCACTGATAGATGCATAGGATAAATCTTCCATGATTCCTTATGGAGATGGTTTCACTAATTGCATAGGATTAATTTGTTGTGGTTCACAAGCAAAGATAAAGATGCAAATAAACAAAAAACAATAAATTTTAAAAGCTAGATACTCTTCGGTGTCGGATACTATTTCATGTCATATACGACATCCAATGTGGGACAATTTTGAAATTTAAAGTATCACAAAACTAATCAATAATCTTTTGTGAATTTAATTAAGGATACACATTAAAAGCAAAAGAATCCGATAGACGAAAGAGAGAAAAATATAAGTTGGGAAGGAACAAGTAAGATTAGAGAAGAGAAACAAGGTATATAAAGTATAAACAACAAATCATCAGAGAAGTCCTAGGAAATAAGTGAGATCAGAAAGAATAAGAGAGAACGTAAGCAGCACAAATTAGACGAGAGAAGTCTACAAATTTTTATTTATAACAAATAATACATGTACCTAAGTCCCTTTTCACACACATGTAATTCCGAGATGGTAGCAGAGAATTTTCAGTGGTACATATAAACCTCCAACATGAGAGACACCCTTTTCTCAGTATTCATCTAGAAATGTGTTAAACTTCAATTTCGACAAAGATTTATAAGGGCAGTCAAAGAAATTCAGAAGACGTAACCTCAAATTTGAGCTTTTAACAGTCAGTCAATCACAATAGTCTACAAAATCTTTTATCAAAAGGCAAAATTCTCAAAAAATCCTCTCATTCACCATACGAAATAGTTCTGTGAAGTATGAACACAATGAAGTAAATGACATATAAAAAAGAATCCAAATGTCTCTGTAAATCATTTAAGCCTCTATCACAATGTTAAAGAGAATTAATCAAATAATAACATACTGTTCATGCAGCAAGAGTCAAAGACAAGTGATTCATCATGAGCACTTGTTATTCCAGTAACATTCCCTGTAGCATCTTTAGAATCCTCTAGAATACCCATTATTTGATCTTTAGAAGGTGGCTTATGGCTATAACTCATCTCAACATATGCTGTCGAAGTTTTCTCCACATTGTGAGATGTCAGTATTCTATTGCTCGGGCTAGATGTACTGCTTCCTATGTTCCCTTCTCCAGTCCCATTATAATTTCTTTGCAACATATTTGTATCTAATGCCATACTTGACTCTGCATGACTGCTAATATTTGTGTCATGAAAAATCTGCTGAGCATTTTGCACATCCCTTTGACTGATGTACTTATTATCATCATGCTCAATAATATGTTCATCAACAACAGGTGATGTGTGTCGATCCAGAATACAATTTGCAGGGCATGTTGAATTCTCTTGGCCAACACAAGATGATCCAACATGTAAACTCATAGGCAAAGCACAACATAGTGAACCTTCAGAATAAAGGTTTTTTTTTTTTACCATTTTCTGCCTCAGATAAATCCTCAACTAAAGTTCTTTCAGGTTCAGCGTAGCCAACCTTGAAGTGACGCTTTTGCCTCATTAGATCCCTAACAGAGCAGGAAGTCAGTGGCTTTCCTAGCTTCCTACCAGAAGTATCTGCAACTGTATTTGAAGCATGGCAATTCTTATCCCCTTTGCTCCTAGATGAGATGCTAGGTTCACCATCATTTTTCATTAAGTCATCAGGACAAGAATATGAAGCAGATTCAAAATCATCATGCTCCTTCTTAGCAGATGAAATGGGTAAATGACCCCACAGAATGTTACCTTTCTTGTATTTCCTACCACACTTTATTCTTGTATTCATCTCAGAAAGATCTAAAGATGATTTCAATTTCCTACTACTTGTGTTCATCTCAGAATGACAACGTTTTTCAGGAGTTACAGAGCTATCATCTGATGTTCCATGAGCTTGATGAATTGTATTTTGTGATGAAGAAACAGTCATTGGCTCATGAGAACAGTTATGTTTCTTCACTACATCAGGCTTAATTACATAATCAACGGAATCAAGAATGTCCTTGCATTCCTGCTGAGAAGCATGCTCATAGTCCAAATGAGCTATCTCTAAAGCCTTTTTGATGGATTTTGTTGACAATAAAGGAGTGAGAATAGCTTCATGAACTAGTTCATCATCATTATCTAGATCCTCTGCCGCTTGAGAAGATGCGAGCCAACCTAAAAGCCCAAGAGCTTCAGTAGATAAGCTCTATAAGACCAGAACAAATGTTTAGAAAGTTAAATAAAGCATAATAAACAACTGAAAAACACAGCTAATGTAATAGACTTTATTTTAAAAAAATATTCTAACATGCATATCTTATACTTTGATCAATTATGGGTGAAACCAAGGAACTCAATTTCGCTCGGACTGGTCCATACCAATTGGTACTTACTGTTTAGGTGCGAACCGGGACATGGACCACTCCATTTAGGGTGTTCAGGCCCATTCTTTTTCTTTTTAACTGCAGATCATTTTTCTAATAAAAATAAGCCACAAGAAAAATAAAAGTAGAATTGACAGATTAAACCGTTATCATGATGCATAGTTTAAAAGTTATTCTCAGCATTACTTGAAAAATTGCTCATTACTTCATGCATTCTGAACCAGCCAACATCAATACAACCATCACACTTGTGTCCATACAGCATAATAATTATATTAACTGGTTGTATTCCAAATCAAGAAATTACAGCTACAAGGAAAAAAAAGTATATCTCTAATCAAATCCAAGCAGAAATCCATTTTAGACCCTACCCCACACTCCCTGTGCCCTGTTCCACAGAAAAGATGGTCAAAATAATAAATCAAGATATTTAATATCCACTACTCTCAAGTCCAGAAGCATCAGTACTCATTTTATAACTCCACCTGGCCAAACCTTATGATAATTACTAAGCTACACCAAAAGAGACAGCCCATATGAGATTTCCACACTGTCCATGTTGCACAACCTGCACCCAAACCATTTTCTGCATTGTTTTATGAATCCACAACTCACAGAAGGGCTTGCTGGCTCAGAAATCATTTTGCCCAGGACTCATGTTGCTTCAGCCTTGTTCAGCTAGGATTCTTAAATGACTTCCAAATTAAGAGTTGTCCAACCTATCCAGGAGTCAGACAACCTCCCAACTTCTTCCCAGGAGACTCCACAACACCAGCACCTCTTTCAGGAGTTGCATGAACTCCCTTTGTCAGGCAAACAGCCAATCAGGCTTCTCACTTAACGCACACCTCAAGAGGATCTATAGAAATCCAAAAAAAACCCAGCAAAGTTTTCTTATAGGATGAAGAGAGAACAAAATATTTGTTCTAAGAGTATTATGGTCATATTGTTGTTGCAGCATATTTTGATTAAGCTTTGGCATTGTTAGCCAGTAAAAAGTCACTGCAACTCTTGTGGTCTATTCTTTTTACAGTATTTTTTAGCTATTCATCTTTAGTTTTATGTAAGATCAATTACATGGGAGACTTCTTTTCTTCCCCAAACAAAAAAAAAATACTTGCTAAGAATAATCCTAAACAGTTTAGTTGAGAAACTCTGATCTTGAAGCTGGCCAATATCTAGAAATCAACCACGAAGTCAACAAAATCTAAGGGAAGGCTCTATTGTTTTGAACTTTGGTGAACATATTGTAATGGAAGCAGATGTACATGCTTGAGCTATAGTTTCAGAAGTGGTAGTCAATGGAAAGTGGTTCTTACTTCCTGAAATTAATGCGAAAGTGGAAAGGATGTGAAATGAGGATTATCACAAATTAAGATGATAATCCTTTTTGGTCACCAACAAGCAAAAATGTTTCACTATTAAGAATTAACAGTGTTTGCAGATAAAAGATATGAATGTTACAAATAAAAGAGAATCCATTAATCTTTAATATTGTTATTATACATATTTTATGTTAGTACTATTAGACTGTTGTACCACACGAAATGGTATGGTATGGGAGGTACCTACCAGTCTGAGTGTGGGCCGATATGCAGACCACACTTGTTTCGGGCAATCTGACTAAAATAAGAAAAAAAATAAAAAAAAATGGTGAGCCCCTGTCCAACTCAGCATTAAAGAAAAAAAACAAATTACAGCTCACGAACACAAGAACTCTTCTCGCGTACGATGCCGCTGCCCTCGTTGCTTTTGCTTTCACTTCATCACTGCTGCTGCATCCCAAGTACGCTACCGCTACTTATCACCTCCTCTTTTTTCATTTTCTTCCTTCTTCCTTCCTCCTTCTATTCCTCCACCACCCCTTCCTCTTCACCCTCTTTTTCTTCCTCATCGAAACACCGGTATGTATTGGCATACCATGTATCGACACACTGGTATAGACCGATATGTATCAGTTCGATAGATTGCCGAAACGAGTCCTTGGTTAGTACTATGAGTGATAGAGGAAAATTTAAGAAGACTTTACTAGAAATAAAAAATATGTAACTAATGATTTAACAAGTAACATTGTCATACACAGATTTCAATCGAGAGCAAATATTCATATAGTTGGTTTTAAATGCTTGGACATCATGACTTGTAGTTGTTTTAGTATTTTCAAAAATTGGTTATCATATAGAACATGAAGGTAAAAGTAAAACAATACTTTAACATATACTATCTAGATCATATTTTATATTTAAATTAGTTTTTGATCGATTCTGATCCCTCAATATTGTTAATCCCACTTGTATCACCTTTATCTAATCCCAATCCAATACCAATCTTGCAAAAAATGATCATTTCTAAGTAACATAAAAATGTTTAGATATTTTTCATGCAATTCCTATCAACATAATTAATGTTATGTTGGTCAAGATGAACTGTATCATTTAATTGGTAGACCTATACTTGTCAAACTGAAGGATTCAAAAAATATAAATAAATAAAATACTTTTACATAAATCCACAGCCCTTTCAACTTCATACAGAACTTCAGGGCAAATTATCAATGACAAACAAGAGAGTGTATCCATACACACGTGCACACACATAGAGAAAGAGATGATCTAGTATGATGAATACAAAGCAGCTGTTTACAGGAAAGCAAAATATTTTCACGAACATATTTTCCACTAAAACAGATTAAAAGACTGATACTCATAGTCATTACCAGCTTTACGTAGAAAACAAGAAAAATATTTTGATTACGTGTATAAACATGTAGAAGATATATGTTGAAGGTTAATAATAGCACAAGGGAAAAACAGACTACCAAAAAATCAGCATATACCTTTTGATCTTCAGTGCCAGTTGGTGTTGATGCAGTCCTTTTGCAAGTAGCCAATTCATCAAATTTAGATATTTTTTCATACAAAAAGATATCTCCTTGTCCTTTTGATAGAAGACCATGCAACATATCATTCTTATCTTCGTGATGATTCAAAGGCTCACCAGAAGAATTGCTACTCTTCTGACATCCCAAGGACTTAGAATTTTCATCAATTCCAATGAATGATTTGATGTGCTCCTCCAACTTGTCTCCATCTTCAGTTGCAAAAGCATTTTCAGGCAATGATTTCTGGATTTTTATGAACCACTCAGAGAGCAGATTTTCATATTGAGTTCCACATACAAAATTTTGTAGAATATCTTCTGGATTAGGTCGACTTAATTCAAGTGGCTTTGCCACCTCTTGAACTCCAGATCGTTCAAACTCCTACCAATAAATGAAATTAAAAATGCACCAATTGGTTTTATTTAAAAGGGAAAAAGGGCTCAAAGAAGTCTACAAATTGTAACCAACAACTAACCTCCCAGATTGGGATGAGTGATTGAACCATCTTAACCTCTGATCTAGTTTGAGAAAGAGATGTATAAATTTTATACTTCTCATTCAGAATATCTGCAGGTGAGAAAAGGAAAAGACAAAACCAACCAGCAATACTATATAGAGGTGTAAATGAGAAAATTATACTCTATTTCTACAAAGCAGATACAAACCATCTATGCTTGAGTCTGCTTCAAGCTCACAGATACTCTGACGTTTAGTGGTCGACATACTTTCAGAGGACGATTGAGAAACAACCGAATCTGGCCAAATCAAAGAACTTAGGACCGTAGAAGAAAGCCAAATTGCTGAATCTCCAACTTCCTCACATAAATCTTCCTAATCATAAAGATTAAGAATTAGATCATTCAAGCTAAAAGCAAATGAATGATATATACTTTTGTAATAACTAACTGCATGATGAGATGAAAAAATATATATATTACTTTGACATCATGCTTCTCCTTATAAGATGATTTTGGCACAAAGCTATCTGGCAAAGGAGGGCGAAACTTAATCTTTGACATATGTATATGGCTCATTCCATATAAGTTGTAGTCAACCTGAAATAGTAACACAAATAAGATTTGATGGTTACCCTCATGAAGTGGTATCTTAATCATTATAGATGACATGGTGAAGGAACTAATCTAGCCAGTAAAACCATCAATAGATGTACAATTTGAGTTAACTGAAAAATAGCAACACAAGGTAACTAACATACTACCCGAGTGCCAACTGTCAACATGTGACCAATAACAGATAACTAGCAAAAAACAAACCATCTAGACCATGGTACTAAGCAGGATTGCAAGCGAAAAAAGGAAAGGCAGAAAAAATCCTTTCTATTAATCTATGCAAAGAAAGAAAAAGAAGAAAATATAATAAAAATTTTAATAACCTAGCTCAAAAGAAACAATCTCCTTGTGGTGTTGAGGTTCACCCTCAAAGATATTTCTAATGGCTTTCATCATCTTTTATATGACTCCTTTATCTTTTATAGTTCGCTGTTATTTTTTCTTAGCAATTGTATGGAATTTGAAGGTAAAATAATCCTTAAGCATAGAAGATTCTCATTATATTTATTTAACAAATTTTCTAACTTTTCGTATTTTAATATTTTTTAAATTATTCTCTCAATCCATCCTAATCTTGCTGATCAAATCAACAGTTCAATCCTGGTCAGTGTCAATCTGGCAAATAATTGTGGCACAAAACACCTACAACCTTTAATTGTTCCAATATGCATTAGAGGACAAAATCCATTGCGTAATAAAGATAATTGTCTAATCTATCACTATTGACGCTCTGGATAACAATGTACACCCTACACCAAGCAACTACTAGACCACAAAACAAGGTTAGATAACCAATTCGAGAACCTGTTTGTAACAATATGCTTTGAAAACATGGATCCATACTGCATTGTCCGCATGTTCTACCATTTGGAGAAGATATATCACGACAAAAGAGCAAAGCAAATTGGATAATATTTCAATAAACTATTGAACATATTCGACTGCTCTTACAAGGTCAACCACAAAGCTTATAATTTTTCAAAGAGGTTAGACCTAGGAGAAGTTCCTACTAAAATATTGAAAGGTTCCTAGGGTATCTTTCTTATAATTATAAAGGAATCCATTTTTATTTTAAAGGATTCCTAGACTCTTCTGAATAGTTCTGTGACAATTTAGTTTTATTCTTTACTCTTTAGTTTCAATTGCAAGAATGGATTATTTTCTGTCTTGAGAAAATAGCTAGTTAGCCTTTCTCCTCTCCATATTCCAATTTAGGTTAAGGATTCCAAGAAGTCGTCTTTTCTTGGAACTGTATGTTTAGCATTTTTTTTATTAATTTTCTTTCATCTTCATTTAGTAGTTATTCTTCATATCAAATGAATTAATAAATTTATTGACTCTTAGGATGACAGATAAAATTGTAGCATTGTAGGAAACCTAGATCTTAGGATGACAGATAAAATTGTAGCATTGTAATAAAGATAACTGTCTAATCTATCACTATTGACGCTCTGGATAACAATGTTCACGCTACACCAAGCAACCACTTCACCACAAACTAGATTAGATAACCAATTCTAGAACCTGTTTGTAACAATATGCTTTGAAAATATGGATTCATACTGCATTGTCCACGTGTTCTACCATTTGGCAAAGACATATTATGACAAAGGAGCAAAGCAAATTGGAAAATATTTCAATAAACTATTGACCATACTCCACTACTATAAGACAATACCTACCACTTTCAAGTGTTTTTTCACTAGATAACTGAATACATACTTCTCTTAGCCCACAACACTGCTTAAAAAATTCTTCTGCCACTAACATGGATGACATCCAAGATTTGAAGTTAGAGGTGTAAAACTTTTTCTGCACATAAATCACAAGGCATCAGACTTAGCAGCTGATCATGGGGTAACCATCCTGCCATTGCATATTGTTGTGATGGCACATTAAATTTTTTGTTGTCCACTTCAAGAGCAAAGGCCCAGTGAGTAAATCTCCTATCTAAGCCAAAACCTTTGATCAACCATCTTATCTAAAAGAATAATTCAAAAAACATACAAATTCTTATGAACAGGAACAGGTTTGTAAGAGATATAGGTTTCCTACAATGCTACAATTTTATCTGTCATCCTAAGAGTCAATAAATTTATTAATTCATTTGATACGAGTAATAACTACAAAACTACTAAATGAAGATGGAAATAAATTAATAAAAAAAAAGGATAAACATACAGTTCCAAGGAAAGACAACTTTTTGGAATCCTTAACATAAACTGGAATATAGAGAGGAGAAAGGCTGACTAGCTATTTTCTCAAGACAGAAAACAATCCATTTTTGCAATTGAAACAAAAGAGTAAAGAATAAAACTAAATTGTCACATAACTATTCAGAAGAATCTATGAATCCTTTAAAATAAAAATGGATTCCCTTAGAATTATTAGAAAGATAGCCTAGGAATTCTTCAATATTTTAATAGGAACTTCTCCCATGTCTGGCCTCTTTGAAAAATTATAAACTTTGTGGTTGACCATGTAAGAGCATTATGATCAAGTCTATCCATCTGCAAATAAAAAGCAAAACGAAAATCATAATAATGTACCTATGATGGACTGAGAGGTCAATGGTGATTCCCCATATTTTATGAGATGTCATCTTTCATCAGGAAGACCCCAAACAGTATCTATTTCTTATTTGATCATCTTCCTTTTTACAATATAACATTTCTTTATTCATATTCCCTGTTCTTGACTTCCAAATTACTCATGCAAAAGTATTAGATACAATATTTTTCTCTAAATCAACATTTCTATGCTGAAGAATTCTTTAGACTTAGCAGAAGATCAAATCATACATATGGTCTAGATTGTTCAACCAAAAAGACAGCCCTCCAAAACATTGTTAGGATGAGAAAACTAAGTGGAGTTATTTGGATTAATCATGGATCAGTTGATTTTTTTCAATTTCTATAGATTGCTTAAAACATTCAAGTTACTTTCTGAATGATCACATTTGTCAAACCTAATTTAGAAAACATCATTACCAAGAGACTATCCTATTTTCCACCATCCAAAGTTTGGTTTGTTCATTTAATGAGATATGCATCAATAAGTGGTCAAAATCATCCAGACCAATTAACAGAAATATTAGTTATAATCTCAAAAGTCCAAAGTTTCAACGAACACTGTTTTTTACTCCAGAATTCACACAGTTTATCTTTCTTCTTGAAAAAGAATCGATAATGAAATAGCTTTAATATCTTAAGATTTAATTGGCTTATATATAAATAAAATAATCGAGTGTAATTAGGTATGTCGTTTTCCATAGTACAAAGTGGAATGATAAAACATAATGTGATCCCAACCCATAAAAACATTTTAATAAAAAATGTAAGAAAATGAAAATTGACCAATAATGTATGCATATGTTCATTATGTCTCTCAACACCTCTTGAATAATGTTTGCTACTTAAATCAAGGCCACACATGAATAAGAGAAAGTACTGAGTCAGGGTATATAATTTATACAAATACATTTTAGTTTACCACTTCTGAGGAGAAGAACTAAATATTATAGTCAATATATTTGAAGCCTCACACAGGCAAGTTTCCACCCGCCTCTAGCAGGCAATTGGCCAAACTGCAAGGAACCATTAGAGTAGTCAGACCATGGGAAGACCCCATTGCACTTCCCATCACCCGCAAGACACAAGAGGAAACTCACCATGCATGGGGCTCCAGAGATCTTCAAATAATATGAATATTAGAGTTCATCGTATTACATGAACTAAGAATAGAAAAATGATAGTTTAAAATGGAAAATAGAGCTTCCAGATACTTTGCAGTTACTACTTACAACAGATATCAATATCTGGTTAAAGAGCTTTCAGATAATATTTTTTGCAACTGCAACCAAAATCAATATGTATATGGATCCATAACCATCGCACCTAAATGGCAGGAACAGGTCCAACAAGGAGACTCCAAAATCCACATATTTGTAATAAAATTGTATAACTGCAGTTAGCATGGACCACAAACAATAGGAGCAATTACATGTAAATTGACAATGCTCACGTGAAAAAAAGAAATGTCATGTGGTTCGCCAGCAGACAGCAAATGGATAAGCACAATGCCTTACCAAAAAATGTAGAAGAAAAGGAATATGAGACTCGTATGGCTGGAAGGTTCTACCAAGCACCGTGCCATCCTGAAATGTTTACAATAAAAATTAGCCCTGATAACAAGGTATCAAATACCAATCTGACATCGGTGTCTGGTAACTTACTGGACCAAGACTACCAGTACCAAATGGTAAACTGACCCATACCATCAGAAATCATTAGGTAAAAGAAAAACGAATTGTATATGTACCAGCATTGATCTATACATTTTGATACAAGTGATTGGTAGGACTGATCAATACTGTGCATATTGATCCAATTGGTATTTAAACAAATGACATCATAAAAACAATGGCACTTGAATCCTTCATTTTCGTTGCCTGAAAACCCAACCAATCTAGGTCAAGTTGGTATTGTATGAACCTGAACCCAGACCTGACCAATGGAATGAAGGTGAAAGCCTTCACCAAGGTCAAGGCAGGCTTAGGCTATACCTGTTAGCTAAATTTAGCCAAGAGACAAGTAACAAAAACCAAATTTGTTTTTCTCATCAACAAAATATAATACAAATCAAGGTTTGTCATTTTGGGGATTGGACCCATGTCAATCCATGGCCAGAATGGTACGGTCCCCATCCGTATTGACATACCAGCACAAGGTATGGCTATACATATTGCAGTAACAAGAAAGAGAGGACAGGGAGGAGATGGAGAAGAAGAAGAGGAGATGGAGAAGAGAAGGAAGAGGAGGAGGCAGAAAAGAAGGGGAGGGAAGCTGGAGGTGACAGACAAGGAAGAGAGAATTATCGGGCAGGTCAACAAACTGGCAATGGTGGGTAGCATGAGCAATGGGCAGCACGAGGGAGGTGAGCAAAATCGCGAGAGAGATGGCACAGAGGCAACCCCAGGAAAAAAAAGACTAGCAGTAGGCCTGATTCAATAGGCTGATCAGGCAGTATTGAACCCAAACCATCTGTATCTTAGTTCACACCCGAACCAATAAATATCAGCCAGTACCAATCTAAGCAAAATGGCAAATTTTGATTAAATTGATAGATATAAGCATCAATTTGATCAATTGGAAATCATAGCCTAGATCTAAGTCAGACATTAGGAATTTAATTGATAGTTATGCTAGAACAAAATACAATATATGTCCATTTCTTTGAACTTCATTTTAAATAATCAAGGTAAAAGTCAACATCTATCAAGCAAACAAAATGATGAGAAAAATACTTTACTTACCAGAAGAAAGGTAGCCACACGAGTAACATCTTGTGGATAATATCTTTCATACAAATTAAGGAAATCAAGAGCCCCACAAAGATCTATAAAGTAAAAGAGAAGATAAGATAAATAATAAAAGAGATAAAAAGGGCATCCCTGAGCGGAAAACTTGTGTATCTAGCTTCCATGCTATGTCAGAGAATTTAAATAATAGAGGTGCATGAACAAAATACATTATCAAATTAAACAAATGACATTATTTGTGTTTTAAATATCAACAAAATACATTAACAAATTAAACAAACATCGTATATATAAGTGTTTTATATCTCAACAAAAAAACACAAACATAAATTGAATTATTCATGAAGCAACTTCATTGCTTATAGAAAATCAAGACTGTTTATTATAAGAGGCATAATGTCTTTTCCTTATAGAAGCAATATGAATTATGCAAGAAAGAAACTCACAACTCTAGTGTTGCTTAATATTATTTATATTATGTGTGTTACGTTATTTTCCAAGTTCTTAATCAACTTACAACTTAATAAACTTCAAGATGCAATTTCTTTTAGCAACATTAGCTTAGTCTGAACCAATATTGCAATTTCGGGTACCAAACCCAATTCAGTTACTGACCAAACCAGTACAAGTCTGATACGAAGTGGTCTACCAGTATGCACCACGATATCAAAAAGGTGAGAGGGAGGAGGAAAAGGAGGTCCAGGTCATGAAAGCAAAGCGCAGTGCTGGTTCACGCCCAGACCAATAAATCGGACATTACATACTGGTCTGAATGAAATTGCATTCTTGTTTTGAATTTGCAACTTAACTGATTCCAAAAGCACACTAAAATATCCCTAAAAAGAAAAGAAAAATACTGGGATTGAACCAGCAATAAGGTGTCTGTTTGATCAGAAAAAGGATGGATTGAATTCAAATACAACACTGAACAAGCCCACTAGCAATTTGACTTTATGCACTTCGGACAACACAATTAAGACTGCATACAGGAGTAAGACTGTGTATATAATTCTCTCCAAGCCTTGCACTGAACGTAACCTTGTATGCTAGATCACTCCTTTTCAAAAGAAGATACTAGGCTCTTCCAGTCCCAATTTTTAACTTACTTCTTTGCACAAAGAAAAAAAAAACTTATTGTTACAAGGATATATCAAAAAATTGTTTAGCATTTAATTTATAGATAGCATATTCATGTAAATTTATAGAATGACCATTTTAATATGTATAGCATTCCAACTTAAACATAAGCATGCACAATAATCTAGCAAAACAAAGGGCTGTAATGTAACCCTTGAAATTTTCAAGTTCTCATCCTGATGAACTGTGTCAAGAAATATCTTCAAACAACAGTTTAGAAAACTTCATCTTTATGGCAATGCAAATGTCCGAGAGGACTCAATTAATTAAATTACGTGAAAATTTGAATAGAAAATTGTATAAAGATGGTCAGAGGCAATTCACTAAGATGTGATGGTGTGATTGGTATAAAAGTGCTAGTAGTCATGAATGATTATTTTAATATATGGTATCCACAGAAAACTAGAATGCATTTAGACACTAGAGAGAACCATGTAGTCATCAGGAATCTGATAAGCATCCAATAAATATGACTTTAACACCAGACAAATAGTAATAAACTAATTTATCACAGAACATCAGAATTATGCAACTCATTGTAGTATGTGACAAAAGAGGATACAAGTAGATCTTTAAGAAAAGATCCTCCAATGAATGATAACCATAAATCTTCTTGGCCCGAACAAGGCTACACCCATGAACATGTTGTCTTGCTGCTGCAGAAACAGTTCGATCCTGTAGTAGCTCGATCGAAAATGTTAAAAGCTCTAATAAGTTTCTTGTAAAATCTAAAGGACATGATAAACATAAAACCCAAAATCTTCCAGAGAATCTACCAAGACACTAAACATACTTCCAGAGCATTATCGATAGCAGTTATCAAAGTCTTAATATACTCATCACCTGCATAAGACAAGTACAAAAGAGAAATAATGTGACATTTGTGAGTGATTTGTATCTTAATTTAAATGCTTGTATCTTTACTTTAAATGCTCCAAGTGCTTTAAAAATTCCTACCACCATATTTTCTAAAATGTTAATGGAAGCCCTACCAGAAACCCCAATATTTCTTCAAAAGTTTTCACTGATATTTCCACTTACACCCAATTGTGCAAGATCCTAAGACAACAAATAATTTCCATTAAGAATTGCAAGGTCACTTTCTTTCTCCAAGACAGTGTCGACCATCATTTGAGTTTTGTGTCACCCCTTGCCAAGTCAAGGATTAAGTTGCATATGAGCAACCCATGAACAGCTCATCAACAAAAAGAAATGGAGCAAAATGTAGACTAGGGACATTGCACGGAGAACAATACATGACCATCAACTGATGAAACAAGAAGTAATCACAAACTGCAACACTAAGTTTTCGAGTGAACAAACCAATTATACCGGTACCAAATACCGTACTTTTACAATCAACAAGAGGAACAATATGCATACTTGGCAATGTTCTTTTCCAAAATTCTTACACTATATCATTAACACAAAAAATTGGCAACTGTAATGTCTATTCTATACTTTCAGTTTGATTTTCCAAGTATGCTTTTGAAAAATATATTACCTTCTTCGGAACTTTGAAGTAGCTCGATAGGACAAGGTATATACAAATATGGCAAAGCCTACACCACCAAATAAAAAGAGTTAACATGAAAAATCCAAGAGATGGAAAAAAATCCTTATGGTTTTTTGTGCTATTTCAAGCACAGTTGATTGACTTTCTATTATCGAGTTATTCAAATAGGTTCATTCGCCCTCATGGACTACTGTGTAATGTAAGAGAACCTTATAGTTGGTGTGCAGCAAGAAAGTACTGACATCTAATGATAATTGTTTATCGGTTAAATGCAGATTTAAAGACCTTCTGGATCCTTGTTTCAAGTCACAAATCTTAGTCATACAAAGTTACAACAGTGTGAACATAGATACAGAACTGAACTGTTAATCCATATGAAGCTAAAGATCAAACATTGAAAATTTACAGAAAAAAACAGTTGACAGTAAACGAAGTAGCAAAGCTTGAATTGATTGCTGAAATCTATCAAACAAATCAAAACTTTTGGTTTACACAGTTAGATCCCAAAAATGTAAAAAGCAAACAACACAACCACAAAACAGGAAAAAAGAATGAA
Source organism: Musa itinerans (assembly GCA_001649415.1). Taxonomy (NCBI): domain Eukaryota; kingdom Viridiplantae; phylum Streptophyta; class Magnoliopsida; order Zingiberales; family Musaceae; genus Musa; species Musa itinerans. The sequence goes on from LVTN01000355.1 coordinate 177,134, forward strand.
GCTCCACGGTAGAGAATAGCAACAAACATAGTTCTGAATTTTTTTCTAGCACTATGTGGTATGCATCACTCCCAAAACCTGGCCTACCCCAATGCTATTGAGCCGTGTCCTTGGAAAGGGCATATAACCATAGAAGAGGAATTCATTCAGTTAATGCTTATTTATAGCCACTCAATTATTCCCATGAAACGACAAGAAAGATCTATAAAGAGGAAAATTAAAAAAATAATGTACATGCTCCATCATTCTTCATTCATTATTTAAGCTAAATCATATACTTGGCTGGTTTATATCTTGTAATTATTTATTTATATCTTGTGATCATTTATTCCCATGACAGAATCCTTAGTTCTTTTGTTGGTGGACCCTTAATTGCATACCACTTTCTTAATATGTAACAGACTTCTAGTCCAAATTACTTCACCAATAATAAGATATCTAATTAGATGGAAATTTTGGTGCAATAGTAAGGCTGCACCATTCTGATCAAGTAGTCAGCAGTAAGTTATGCCAATAGTTGCCACATGGAAACATACATCTAAACAATTCTAGATGGGGTCATGTGTAATTGTTGGTGGAGTTATATTCTACATTAAATCTGATTCTTTTATTTCCCACAAGTCCATGACCACGACATAGTAAATCCAGGAGGTAGTACCAACAGTGTCACAGAGATCATGCTCCCATCGCCTTTCTCTTTCTCTTTCTGTTTTCTGTCTTCTTTTCTCTATGCTTTTCATTCTTCCAGGCCCAACATGTCCCTCTCGGTTGCAACACGTTGCACGTACCAATCCATTCACCACGCCCTCATAACGAAATCCTTTGTATTAAGCTATTATTTACAATCTTCACTAGATCATAATGCAAATCCTCATGGTTTAATGATTTTGCTCAACGCAGTCAACTTGCAAAATTTGAACTCTAATCAACCCTGGAACTTGCCGTGATTTACATTCAGAGGAAAATAAAAGAAAAATGAGCAACAAAAATGAAGTATAGTGAACAGAACCCGGTGAATGTGAAGGCAAGTTTTCTGTCCGGCTGGCGTAGACCCGTAAATCCTTATGACAGGGACCTGCTTCACCGTCCGCCCTAAGAAAGAATTCGCCCCAAGGAAAAATGAAACCATCAGCCAAAAACAACAACGATCACCTGGAAACTAGGTAAAGGAAATAAGAAGAAGGGTCCGGATAGGGCGGCCACCAACCGCGGAATGAACTAAAGCAGATGTCGAGATCGGGGATCGGCGGCGACATGTAGTAGTCGAGGGAGACGATGCGAACGCTGAAGAGAGTAATATCCGGCGGAGAGGCCATCTCCGGCGGCGGGGATGTGGCGAGGGAGAAGAAAGGAAGAGGAAGAAGGCATAAAGACAGGAAGCGAGAGGAGCGCGGTTGGACATTTTAACGAGCGTTTATATCGGCACGAAAAGATCGGTTTCGGGAGTACGCACCTGCCATTCACGTGATATCGTGCAGCTTCCACAGCACGCTGGCGACGGCATCAGTAGCGAATCAGCCTACACTTTCTTTTTTTCAAATAAAATGATTGTTGGGCGAATTTTCGAAAAAGTCTTTTTTTTTATTTTCTGCGAAGCACCCTATTTTAAAAATTTTCAAAACAACGCCCGCTAATCCTATAAAAAAATTATTTTATTCCTTCTTATAAAAATATTATTTTATTATTTTTTCATTGAACTTTTCATCGCTCATAATCCTCGCATGAGGACCTATCATCACCCATAATCACCCTCTGTTTATAACCCTATGGTGAGCGTTATAACTGTCAACCTCCATCACATGAAATGTCGTCCTCCTGTGCTTAGTTCCTCTATTAGACTAGTGGGTTTTGGTGAGAAATTTTTTTAATTTTTTTTTTTAAATCTAGGAATTTGCCTATCACTAGTAATTTTGGCTTTGAATTTTTTTATTGAATGAGCAATGAGTCATTTGCACTTAGACCAGGTATTGCCAATCTAAAATTCTTACTTTCATAGAATAAAGTGATTTCTATAACCAACCTATTTTTTACTATTTACAACTTAATTCTAAGAATTTTTAATATTTTAAAAATATTTTTTTGCAAATGAGTGTAACTGCTCTACTCTTCTAAAATATGATGTCAAGCAACGAGCGACGATGAGTAACAAGAGATAGAGTAACAATCAGCGACATCTTCCTTTTGGAGGAGTGGTACTAAGGCAATTAGGTTCGAGTAACAAGAGATAGAGTAACAATAAGCAACATCTTCCTTTTGGATGAGTGGTATAAGGCAATTAGGTTCTAGTGATGATTGACTAATAGATAAAATAAAAGATTATAAAAAATAAAAATATGATTAATAATTAAACGATTTATTTAGTAAAATTATAATTTATTATTTTTTGAGGTGATCGATGATAATAAAAGAATTATCAATAGCAAAAAGGATCGTATAAATTATAATTAAAGTGTCATGCCCATGACATCAAGATGATGTTCAACTACATCAACATGTGCACGAGATTAGACAACAATAATAATAAATTAATTCTTAAAAATACTTATTTCACAATCCTATAACATGTTCAATCATATTTCTGAAAGCTCCATCGGATGATAATTTTCCCATAACTATAATAAACTCTAGATTTTTCCTGTTCTTATAAAAATGATGCTAAAAGTTTTTTTTTTTTCTTCTCCTTCCATCATCATAAAAAATTGTTCCTAAATTTTAAAAATTTATTAAATAAATTTATTAATTTATGAGGGTGAAATACTCAACATTGTATACTGTGATTCTCCCATTGTATCCCTCGCACTTGTCACCTTATCATCTCTATCGTAATTAGAGTGCTAATTTGACTCCAAATCAAATGTTCGGTCAACCCATATGTTCTAACTTGCATAATGTCAAACATAACACTCGACGGGTTAGAAAACATCATCTAGCTTCGGAAATATCAAAAAAGAAAGATCTGTAATAGTTGCCAGTTATTTTCTCTTCATGCTGGTCGATACTGTCTGAAGAGCCCGAAGCAGAGCTAAAAGAAGCAGCAGTGATATCTATAAGAACTGGTCAAGTCTGTGACCAAGTTCGCAGCTCAGTTTTGTGATCATCTTAGAAGCACAACCTGTGAGCAGAGTTGAGATTCCTTTCTTGTAGAGGTTCTTCGAAGTTTTGAGAAATTGATGATGTAAATTTCTGTTTCCTTTTCTTGTCCTCTGTCGACATATGATCCTTCAGCTGACTTTGTCCAAGCGAGATAGCTGCTGAACAGGAAGCAGCACTGCCAAAGAGGACACTGATGCGGGGGAGAAAAAGGAAGAAGAGAAAAGGCCGAGTTAAAGAATGCAGATCAATTTTCCTGAGACAAAAGCGAAGAAGAAAAAGATGGATCTGGCTCAGTTGGCAGAGTTGTGGAGAGAGTTAGCAGCTTCGGAGTCTGAAGAGGAGCCTAGCAGGAGAAAGCAGAGCAAGCAGCAGCTGTAACAGCAACCAAGAAGAAAAGACAAGAAGGGCAATTGATACTCTATGATCTGCTACATGGTGCTCAGGAAAGGCTTGGCCATAGTTTCAGTAAGCTTAGAGAAACTACTCCATGATCTTTATCGAGGCATATTATGATCTCCAGAAATGACAATAGCAAAACTTACCGTCCATGATTATTAAGTGACAATTAATGATCCAAGCCAATTAAACTAACACTTGTCACCTTCTATATCAGGTGATAGATACATGGTGACAGAAAGGAAGGTCAGGAGATTACCTTCTTCCTGGATCACAGAGCCCTGACAGGAGGTTTGCCAGAGGAACAGATGCACAGATGATAAATTCCCCAGGTTTGCTCGCGGATCATGCCATATTATTTACTAAGCGAAAACATGACAGGTCTCTGAGAGAGAATACAAAGTCGATACCAAAAGACAAAGATACTCCCAATTTCTTGAACTCGGCTGTCACACCTCTCTTGATCATTGTTGTTTCAGAAGCAGCAGGGATACACGAGCATCACACGTCGACGGGGTCGCGAGCAGCAGACGTGCACCAGCGCCAAGGCAATGACAAGCACCACGATCAGGCCCAGGGCGTTGACGGCATCGTTTTCTGGCTCAATGAAGCAGACCTTCCCCATCTGTGCTCGAGATAAACGCAAGAAGCTACCACGCAGCTCTTTAAATATGAAAGTGAAGAAGAGTCTTCAGCAATCTTTGCTGCGAATCTTCTTTCCGACTTCAGTAAAACCGCTAGTTGGAACATCACTGTCATTCTTCCCTGTCCAATGTTCCAACTTTGTTCCGACTTTTGGCTTGATTACTTCGAGAAGACCTCAACAGCACCCACAAAGACTTGAGCATGTCGTCAATGTCTTATAGCAAGAGTGGTTGTGCGCGATTGAGATAGATTTTTGACTCGGTCAACATCGCACTGTTTCTTCTGTGTGAGAAGTCTTAATTTATACGGCTCTGAAAAGTCAGAAGTCCAAATCCATTCAAAGGCATGCGTCCATATGATCTTTCAAGACATCGAGACTATTGGATTTCCATCCACTCCTTTACCTCCACCTCAACTCCTCAAATCATTGTATTAAAGTTTAGAGGGACACATATATTATTTCCAAACCTTAAAACGCATTTGTTTCCTTATTTAATTATAATTTAAATTGACCTTACAAAACCTTGTGGTCTTTGTGGAGACTTAAGTGCTGCTTTTAGGCGGAGAAGATACATCATGCGAAACATGTGCTGTCTATGTCTCCTACCAAATGCTGTGTGCAAGTGTATGTAATGATGAATTAATGGTGGGTGCTTACTACGAGCACGTAACATAAGATGGATCATTCTCGTGACCTTCATCTATTATCTTGGGAGGTTGTTTCAGCGCTGTTACTAAATTTGCTTTGCATGTTAAACATATTTCATAATATTTTAATCATATTGATTCTACCTGGGTTCAAATCATGAGGATAAATATGACATGGTTAATCCTTGGAATTATCCATGCATGGTAAATATAGTTAGGCTTGATGGCTTCTCCTTCAATCACTGAAAACAAATTAGATTTGGTTTTTCAGTGCTTATTGGATTAGGTACTTCTGCTATTAATCTCAAGCCTATCTTTTTTAATATTGATATATGATTCCTAAGGCAAAGGTATTCTGTTGAAATTTAATTTATTTTCGCCTCCCAACGTCAGATCGACTTGCGATGTTGGGAATACGTGAGAAAAAGCTACGTGCCTTTTATAATACTTATTTAGAATCAATTGACTATTTATTGTTTTAATATTTTATTTCATTGACTTTTTGGTCTTTATGTGAAGATCGTCTCAGTTTATATTTTGATTTTTTTTAATTTGACCTCATGATTTTCACTGGATTCGATAGTGTCTTTGCAAAGAGTGCTTAAAACAATATCGTTTTTAAAATTTTGAATCTTTCTCCTATTGTTTTATTCTTCGATTAGATTGGAATCGTATGGAAGTACTGCTTAATCATTTCTACCAACTTAAAGTCTATATTTTGATTTGTTTTATTTTATGTAAATATATCTTTTTTTGTTATACTTACATTATTTCTATTACTAATCCTTTGTGCATGTTCCTAATCGTCCAATGATTTTTGATTGATCTACGATATGACAATAAATACGAGATAGTAATGAAAACTTCATACAATTGATCTTTTACACCCATTTCAAGATAACTAATGAATAAACCGCTTATGTCTATTTCAACTTTATTCTTACACATATGAAATGAGATTTTATCTTCTTACTACAAACTTCTAAGTTGTTTTGTTTCACTCATATAGTTTAACTCATTGACCCAAATGATAAAAGGATGATCGTAAAATAACAAATGTATTGTATTCCATGAAGAAAACCATGGTGCTGGAGTTGCATCCCTTTATCAATAAAATTCTTTAGCTTTTTTTATTTGATAAAAAAAACCAGTATATTACATTTGATATCTTTTATGAATGATGGTATGAATAGTTAATCGATTGGCCACTCAAATTAGGATCAAAAAATTTCTTGGTCTTTGGATGAATTCATATCTGAGTTTTTTTTTTTAATTCACACTAACGCAAACAGGCTGTCATTAACAAAGCTTTTTAATTCCCCTTTTGCAATAAAAAAATAAAATAAAAAGTTCCTCAAGTATATTTGATAGAGCAAATCTATTTCCAGTGATCCGTACTTAACATTTGATCGTTTTCCTCACATTACAAGAATGTCACAGCTCCAGAAGTTGTCTGAGATTAATGGGAGATACATACCTCGTATCCCCATCAACAATATACTTAGCAAAGAAAAGATTCGCAGCCTCGCTCGGATGATACGGATCCCAAAACACATACTCCGATCGATCATCACACATAGTGGAGGTCGGCCCACAAGGAATGATCCCCTGATACTGCCCTCCGTCGCCACAACAAGCATAGCTCGTTGTTCTGAAGCCTGCATCCATGATTTGATGCCCCACATGCAGTTCAGATACATATAGCTTCTTCCAATAATTCTTGTCCTCAAGAGGATTACCAGATCGAACTCTTACCGTGGGATCGATGGTTTGTGAGCAACTCCATCACCAAGTCATATACATTGGCGAGGACGAACTTGGCGCCGGGGAGGTTGTCATTGACTTCTGTAAGCATGTCCCTCAGCCGCGAATTGTACTGCACCGCAAGCTGGTTTGGTAAGCTAACGCACTCCGCCTCCTTGACTTTGTTGATCGTCTTCTGGTAAGGAATGCATCCTATAGGCCCTACGTTGGCGACCACCACCTTTCGTGCGTCGAGGGAGTAGAGTCTCTGCCACGGAGCGACGTGAGGAGGACATGGAAGTATATACATGTGAGAGGGTTGATGAGCTCACCGTGAGTTGGCTGCGGAAGCTGATGATGAGGCTGTCGATGAACGAGTCCGGTGTCTCGGTGGCTCTTTCTCCGGCGGAGACGACGGGTAGAAGGTAGTTGTTTAGGAAGTCATTGGATCCTATGGTGATCGAGAAGATGGATTTCTTCATCAAGAACTCTTTTGCTTCAGCCTTCCCCAGTAATCCGTCCAACTGTTGCCGGGTGATGTTGAAGTAGTCGAGTTGGACGTCCATTCCAAGCCTGTTAACCTGTGCCGGTCTTAGGTTAAGGATCAAACCCTGCATATATAATGCTACGTAATTAGGAGAGAACGTACAAAGATTTTTCCAGTTCCATTCAGAATCCCTCCTCCTCCGGAAGCATAGTTCACTCCGTTCAGTATGACTGTTCCTGTTGTGTTGGGGGCCAAAAATGGCTGTGCGTAGTTTTCTTGACCGAGTAATTCTCCTGCAAACAAGTTCTGTGAGCTTCGAGAAACACAAAAGAGTGATGTTGCTGAGATTTCATGAACAGAGTGATGTTGTGATTTCGCTACTACTACTGTTCACTTGCTAACGAAGGAAAGGGAGAACTACTACTGTTCACTTGCTAATGAAGAACAGAGTCTCATTTCAAGAAGAGAGAAGGAGCTCACCGATGATGTCTGCAATGGTCCTGCCGTTGGTGTACCGGCCGGTGGGCTGTCCGCCGGAGGCCGAGAAATCTATGCCGTTTGGTCGAATGTCGGCCTTCGACAGCGACGGCAGATAGTTGTTGTTGCCGGCATCCACAAGAGAGTCTCCGAACACAAAAGAGGCTTTCATTCCCTCGTCACCTCCACAAACAGCTGCAATGGTGGTGCAAAGCACCACAACCACCCAGGCCAACTTCATAGCCATTGATGCACTAAGCCTCTCCTCCCTCTCTCTCTCTCTCTCTCTCTCTCTCTCGCACACACACACACACACACAGTATTTAAGGGACATTTCAAAGGGAGTGTAGCTTGGGTTTTAAGAAGCATGAATTGGTTTGACACAATGGATCTTGCTTGGAAGGGGGAGTAGCTGTTGTTGGTGTTGAGAGATGGTGGTTCATCCACACTGAACGCTTGAAGTACTTGTCACATGACTTGTGCCTGACACTTTGGGAAAGCAGCGAAGGGGTCAGAGTTTGAATGTGTTGACATCAGAAGTTACATCAGAGCTTTGGACTACTGGAGATTTAGGTATGAGTTAGGTGAAGGTACAAGTAATTATGTTGAAGAAGATAAGACAGTCCTCCAAATCATGTGAATGAGAGAGATGGAGGATTGATTTGCTGCTGCAGCAGTCTTTTCTTACCTTACACCACCAACTAAACGATGTTGGGATTCAAGTGTGCAGGTACAGCAGATGAGCCTCTCCAGCCACTGTGAGGAAGAGCTAAGATATATTGTTCATATTTGGAGATCTCCAATTGCATGGTGGAAAACAAAGCAGTTGAGCTATCAATTAATACAGTCAAATTGGATGCCTTGCAAACCATTAATTCTAACAAGGCAAGTATGGGAGGTTTTCACAAAGTGATGGAGAGGCAATTGCTTATACTTATTTGCTGATGAAAATTCTTTTTAATTAATTATAAGTTTTTTTTTGGTATTTTTGGTTGACATTGGAATGACCTGATCAAATGATAGATTGCTGATTAAAATTGAAATTATGTGTGATGTTTATATTTTGTTATAAGATATCCTACTGATTTCATCTCTCCAAATACATGCACCAGCACAAGAGATGGAGTAAAGACATTAAAGAGGTTCAAGTGAGATCCCATAAGGTCAATTAGGGCTTGTTAGGCTAAGATAACTCTTCTTTTGTTCTTTAGGGAAAGAAGATTGAAGTGAGAACTTTGAAATGAAACATTTGTTTAAACATATACTTACCAACCCAAACCCAACCCAACCATATCAAGAGATAAAAAATTCCTTGTTCAAATTTGTTGGGATTAGGTTAACACATCTACGTGAAAGAGAAGGAAGGAAAGCAACGTATTGTGCATATTGAATGAAGACAATAAAGCTAGAATGAGAGAGAGAGAGAGAGGTTTTAAATCGTTTTCTAAAAATGAAATTAGATTAAAAGCAAACTTTTCAAGAAAGAAAGATTATATCATTTTTGCATATGCTAAGATGCTATATTATCATTTTTTTAACATCAAAATGATTTTTTTTTCATAAGAATAGTGGAGGTGATAATCTGCTACCATCATAAAGAACCTAATAAAATCTAGCTTAATATAGTACAAAATAATTTAAATAAGAGAAATAAAAATTTTTGAATACGACAAGGATGGAAAGAACGATCAATTAAGAGTTGAATATTTATGAATACGCCAAATCGTCTATTGAGAATCTTTTCATAATGGAGTAGATTAATCAAAATAAAGCTTTGTTTCAAAAGAAACAATCCCAAGTACAATATAAAATAGACATAATGCAGAAGTAACCATTAATGAAGTAATTTCCAACAGATTTACAATATAACAGACGACATCCAACCTCACATCTTTAGGCAAGTAAAACACAAATTCACTCCGTACCACGAAAACAAAGAAGCCCTTCGATGAACTGACAGCAATATGACTCTAAGCATACCAATCAAATGATGAGAAGAAAATATGTACACAGCAATCCAACATTAAGATCAACAAAGTCCAAGATTTAAAGAGTTTCCATACCCATATGTACAATGAAACTATTTTCGTCGCTGTTTTCTTTCCATCGTCTACTTTTATTTTATTTTTTCTCCATTTCCTTTGCGGGCTATTGTCATTCATGAAGGCCTTGTTCAATTGGAGAACCAGGCACAAAAGGAACGAAACCTCGCCCGCCAAACACTGGACGCATAAATGCATCATCAAACTTGCGCCAATAGTGATGAACGGTGTGAGTTGGCTTGCTCAGGAGCATTCCCAGTCTAGTTGGTCGAGGCATGAGCTGGCCTCCGACTTCAACCTCTGATCCATGCCTGTTTTCAAGAAGTGGACATGACAGGGCTTTGGGAGTTGATGGCTCAGATAATATACTGTTAAGATGCTTTGCGCTATGAGGCAATAGAAGCCTCACGAGAGGCTTTGTCATCAATCCAAACACCTGAGGTAGCATTTGATGACAAAAATCAGGAATTTGGCAAAGAAAAAAAAGAAGAAATACAAGAATGTTGCATCTAGCTACCAGAGAGATATCAATTTAAATATGAAGAAATAATTTACTAATGATTCACAAATTGGCTAGGCCAATAATCTACAGGATCCAATACCAGTTACCATCATAGCTTAATAAAACTATAAGCAAACACAAAAGGTACTAAAATTAAATACGGCCTTTAAAATTTCATTTTGATTTCTGCTTCCAGTTTAAAAGTGGGACTGGAGTCGCATAACATGCCAAAATATAATTGCACAGGAAACTTTTGCTAGAAAATTTGTTCATTGTTTGATTTTCCAAGGGCTGCATCTTGCAGCCCTTGGAAAATTTCTCAAGAACTGCAATATTTTGGTTTTAGGGAAGATACAGAGTTTCTCAGACTTTCTAAGTCATTTCTATGTAAATATGCATGAGAACAGATAAGTGTCTGCAATCATCGTGTCCTGTAGTTATTCCCTAGATTTCCACATTAACCATTGTGTTTATTGTTATGTTGTCTTTATTAATCTATAGTGATTGGTTTATGCATGTAGAAGACTAGATTAATAAAAGGTTTGATATTGCAATTGACACAACAAAGTACCCCAACAATTGCAATTGGCACAACAAAGTACCCCAACAAAAGCAGCACTGGTATGCTTTAATTATTTCATTTTTGGGGCAAACAGACAAGCCATTTAATTATAGAGTACTTTTTAGGTAACTACTTAACTACATTACGACCATAGAAGACATCATCAAACTAACAAATGTTATAACGGAAATATTACTGGAAGCAGAAAGCCTGGAATACTCCACATGATGATAATCATGCAATTTAATATTAAAAAAATAGATGAGAATTTACAAAATATGTTTGAAGAGTTTTTATGTGTTACATGATTTTAGCAAGATATCAACAACTCAAGTTAGGAAGTGATGAAAATGTGGTAAAAAATTAATATCATGCATTTCAGTTGGGAAGGGATGTCTTACCACAGTGCTAAAGAGAACAACTGTTATTGTGCTGGTGATCATTATCGCATTCCCTCGCAATTGTGTATGGCCAGATCTCGCAAACTGCAAATTTTAATCTTTACTACATGTTATTTTCCCATAGTAAAGATCAAAAGAAAGAATGCAAGGTAAATCTAATCTTTAAACTATTAAGATAAGTGGCTATAAGAGAAAAAAAGGAACCCAAGACCATAACAACCAACAGAAATTCTATAGAGAACTTCCAGTGATGAAGAATTTTAAGTTATTAGACCATTCGTCAATGAAAGAAATTCAAAATTTTCTGAGTTGGAATTTTGGCAACATACATTATTCGATCTGATTAATGTGCATATTATCTACATAAGACTCATTTGCGAAAAGTCTCTATTTCCAAGTAAATTGCATGTAACAGTGAAGACATCAAATTCATGGTTATGTAAATTTGAACTCCATGACTGAGGGTTGGCTCAGAAAGATAACATTTTATTCCCTTGCTATATTCAGACAAGTACAAGTTTCTTCTTTGCTTCGAACATTCGAACACAAAAAGGCCAATGAGAATCAAATGCACCTAGCTGAAGCATCATATGATCTCATGGAACTATATTAATGAAATGTGTAGAGACAGTGCACAGGAATAATCACCTTACGTAAACTCGAAAAGTAAAAGCAAAATTTTAAATATATGACATATATTAACCTGATTGTAAGCAAGTGCCATTGAAACGGCACCTCTCATAAGACCTGCCCACCATATCGTGATCTGTCAAACAAAATTTTATATACATATTAACAAAGTGGTGCAGGAGAAATATGATAGTCTCAAATTATGAAACTCACTTGTTGCTTAAAGATGATTTTCTCATCAGGAGACTTCTTTGTCAAGTTGGATAAGAAGGACAGTGGGAAAACAAAAGCAGCTCTTCCAATTAAAACCAAGCCAATGAGAATTGAGCTAACACCAACTGATTTTCCAGGGCTGCAAAGATGCAATTAATAATATGAGCAGAAAAGTCAAAATATACAATTCAATATGAGGAAGGGAAAGTTTTTTACTAAGAATAATTCTATTATCAGATTTTCTGATATGATAGGTTCTCTTTATGAAAGTAAAGAACAGAGAAAAAGAATTTCACTAGTAACTATGTGCAACTCATGCCTGCCAAATAGCACAAGGAGAACTGTATATCTAGCATGAGAATCTATGTTGTTACTCATGATAAATACATCTAAATTGGCTAATGTAAATGTTTTACAGTCTTTATATTGAAACAAGTGGCAGCACATGAAAATGTTTCTATAGTAACTACAATGATCTAAACTTCATGGTGGACAAAATTAAAACTCAGAATTTCACTGCTAATGCACAAAATTGAAATGGAAACTGATGGATACTTCCCAAAACATATATTCGATTCAACCTTACTCTTGTTATCAACGAATTACAAGTGCAATCACTTTCATTTTCATAGAGTAAAACTTATAATCACATATTTGACCCTCCAAAATATCATATAACTGCAAATGGAATCTGAACTGATTGAATATATAAGTTGATTGATACTTAAACTGCTTGAAGTTTGTGTTTCTTGTGTGAAATAACAACAAATCAGCCCTTAAACTCCATGACCAAACAATTTGAGACTCGGTCAAAACAGCAGTGTGTAACAAGTGCCATATCATTAGTAAAATACCATGCAAGAATCTTCTGAAATAGATGTCCTCATTGCTTTGAACAATACCAACTACAGTAACACTCTGATGCCGTAAAAACTAGTCCATATACAGGATAAAAAGATAAAGTTCACAGTCAACTATATGCACAACAGGAATATTTTACCTGCCACTGACAAACTTCCACTTTTCGATGTCCAATGCATCCATTCCAACATAAAGGAACAAAAAGGTCTCAGCAATAAATGACAATGTTGCGAAGGAATGCCTGTGAATTTAGGAAGTCAAGAGGAAAGAAGAATATTTTAGAAGGAAATAGATAGGAACAAGTAGAAAAAGAGAAGAAAAATTAATATAAAACAATAGAATATTAACATAAAATAGACAGGGACAGGTAGAACAAGGGAAAAAGGGACAGAACAACTCGAATACATCACAGAGGTTCACTAAAATTGAACAAGCAGCAGCAGTTCCTAGCTTGAGATTTTAGTGAAGGTAGAAACATACTTGGTAGTAACTCTGGAGCACTCAGTCACAATATGCCCGGTGTAGTGTGACATTACTATGCCACAGAAGAATACTGTGAGAATGCCACTTAAATCTAACAACTGCAAAACAAACAAATTCTTCAGAACATTTTCAAATCATTGTGTACCTAACATACCCAGGATTCAGCGGAATAAGTTTTCAGAAGAAACTATCGATTCTGAA